>QZGG01003673.1:0-20404 GCA_006409495.1 Sedum album | reverse complement strand
TCCACATTTGCCACCTCCTTCGTATTATGGTCACGTGTACGTGACGGATCAACTCATTTTCGCTTATCCTCTTCTTAGATCCTTCTATGTTATGTATATAAAGACTTCACAAAAGTTCTTTTGTTTATATGTATGTTCATCTCTTGTAGAAGTTTGTTGTGCCGCTTAGGCTTATTCCCATCAGGTTTGTATTGTGTAATACATATTGGTTTCGGCCAAAGATCTTTATTATTTACGATGATTGTCAGGCTAATGTGAGTCGATGGTGAAAGTGCCGCTAATGGCCTGCTTGATCAACAGTCTACAGAGATTACTCATTTTTTTGATATGTTTCATACTTTGTACCATTGTTTATGTTTCACTCTATAATCATGACCTATATTCATGATTTAATGAAATATACTCATTTTTGATTTTTTAAACTAGCACAAAATACTAAACACATGAGCGCGCAATACAAACCTGAATGCAATTCACATCAAACGGTAGAGCTCAACAACTACAAGATAAATCTAGACGCAAACAAAATTATGGTCTAGACATACCACACTTTTTTGGGACCGGAATGAACCGTAATTCGTAAAATTTATATTTTGAGACTGTGGAACAGATCATATTCAGGCCGGACCAGACTGTATAAGTAGTGTCTGATCCTTTTGGTGCAACCCTAATTATATATGTAACAACATTTTTTAAATTTGCTTGAACTACTGACGATATCCTCGAGCAAAGCAGACATATCCTAAATACGTTTCCCCAAAATTTTGAATTGGGATCCCATCCAGCCATTAGCAAGTTGGAGTTAAATTATAAAACTTCATTGTTTTGAAAAATAAAGATTAAAACTATATCAATTTGACTTATAAAGGATTAATATTATGTTGTTTTATCAAAATATTTAGTATTTTTATAGGGAAGAGATATGTATAAAGTCCTCTTTATGTATAACATATAAACTTTTATAGACCATTGATTAATCGAAATCGACGGTTCTGAATTATTATAGATATACATTAAATTAGTTTCCAATTAAGGAATAAAAATATTATAAAAATTCAGCAGGGGCATTTTAGGAACAACGTTAAAATTATTTTCTAACTATAAAATCAAGTTATAAATTGGTTTCCAAATAGGGAATCAAATTTTAAATATTTTAAATTGAATGAATCATATGTATCGAATCCACAAAAAATTAGAACATGGTTCAAAATGGGTGTATAATAATACTTTATTTTCCAGATTCGTGAACCATAACCATACAATGAAAATCTCTATGGTTCATAAATCATACAAGAAAATCATTATGGTTCATGAACCATACAAGGAAAGATCCCTATGGTTCATGAACCATACGTGGAAAAATCCATATGGTTCATGAGTCACACAGGAAAGATTTTTATTCATAAACCATGCGTGGAAAATCTATATCGTTCAAGAATCACACAAGGAAAAATACATATGATTCATGACCATAATACAAGAAAAATATGTGGGATGGTAAATTAAATTGTAATATGTGGTCAACTAATATTAAGGGATGATTATGGAAAAGAATTTTGACATATTAATTGGAAAATTTAAATTACATTTGACCTTAAGGTGATTTTGTATTTATTTTGAAGATATTTTTACTAACCGTCCGATTGAAATTGATTAAAGATCTATATTAGTTTATATCTTATAAAAAATCTACCACTTTATACATGATCCCTTCTCATTTTTATAATTTTAGAAATAGTAATTGACGTTGTTTTATCTGTATCAAGTTAAAACTACGATGTTTAAAAGTTAACAACAACAGCGTCAGCCTTTTCTCTCTAAACTCTCCCGCTCTCCCCCCTTCACCGACCTTCTCCGTTCTGTGCTGATCGGATGTTTGTAGGTTTGGTGGTAGTGGCGAGGTGAGTCGTGGAGGGTTGGCCGAGTGGTTAGTAGGGTCGTCCGTGGTTCTTCTCTCCAGCTGCGACGACGGCTGGTTCTCCGATTTGATCTTTTACCGCCGTCGTCGTTGGTTGTGGGAACTTCGTTTGGGTCTTGTTTTGTTTCTGTTTTGGAGCTGCGTAGTCGCTGGTTCTTTGATTTGATCATTCACTGCTGTTGTCGCCGCCTGTTGATCGTTTTTCTATGGTTTGCTATTAAACACTCTTCCAGTCGGCCATCGTCGACTGGATGTGTCATTTCCTTCTATTGGGTTCGTTTGGAGTGCTACCGGAGCTCTGGCTTGTGTTGGGATGTCCTTGGTTGTTGCTGGTGGAGCTCTGTGCAGCTGGTTTTCGCCATTCGTGTGGCGTCGCCGTTTGGCTGATCCGGCCGGCTTGGTTGGTGGCTGATGATGCAGCGCCTTTTGCTGCTGGTTGTTTGGTGGTCGGATTAGCCATCTCTGTTTTGGCTTGGAGATCGAAGGTTTCTGGGCGGTTCTGTCTGAAGGCTTGTGCTTGTCGGTGCTGCGCCGGCGACGCTTGTCGTTGCTGTGCTGTCTCGGTTAGGTCGGCTGGGTACAGGGTTGGATGTCGGTTGTGTGTCGGCGCGGCTGGTCGCTGCTACGTGGCATCAATCCGAGCTTTTCTAGCACGTGTCATCTCCTTCTGCTGGCTCGTGTCTCTTGTTGTTCTTGTTCTTATCATCAACTGTTTGGACTGCCACGTGTCATGTGCTGTTGAAAATTATAAGTCTTTTCTGGACACGTGTCCTAGCCTCCTTTTTTACCCAGTTGGTTCAGCCTCCTCAGTTACAATTGAATCATTCAGTTTGGTTTGTTCCAACTACTATTAGTCTATGTCTGCTTCCCATCCGAGATTATCTTTTTGAACGTTCAAAGGGTTTATCTTTTATTATCACTGTCATCTCGGAGGATAGTCTTCATGGACGTACTTTTCGGGACCGTTCTGAAAGCTGGTATTCTGAGATATCTTTTTAAAAGTTTAACGCTCATATCATTTGGTTTTCACTGCCTTCTTGGATCGCCGGTTTCCAGAGTGGCTGTGCTCACAGTCTCGTGCTTCTGTCATATTTGTTCGCTGATTTTTTGGTACTGAGGCGAAGCATCTCGTCCACACTATGCTTAGTTTCATTTATTTTGTGTTCGAGGTCTCCATTCGTTTGTTGATTGGATTTAAATGTCTTTATGTACCTTTTGATGTACGATGTTTTAATTTGATGTAAATCGTTTAATCCATAGTATTTTTGTTTTATCAAATGCGAGTTTAATCGTTTGACCGAAACGCATCGTTTTAAGGCAGAATAGGGTATTCAATTTGGGATTCCTGAAATCGATTGTTGAAGCGACGACGATGAATTGAGCGATTCAGGCGTCCATTCGGACGTGTTGAATCTCTGCGTGAACTTATCTGATTCGTTGGTGAGATTTTGAAACAATTTGAAGCTTGGACTGAGTTTTTCATTGCTCGCCCCATGCCGGTCAGATTCCGGCGTAGATAGGTCAGCAAAGTCTATACAATGTTTTGCAATGTATTTACTTCAGTCTGTTTTACCATTTATTGTTTGATTTGTTTCGAGAACTAATTGTACATTTCTTCGTTGTTGGCCGGTTTCCACAAAACTTGAACTTAGCTGAAACTTTAATTAAACTTGAGTTGTTAGTTGCTGCTTGTACCTGAATCTGATTTTCAAGATTGATGGATAGTGCTTTGGATGCTTTTATTTGGCAGTTTATGGAAAGTATAATGAAAAGTGGACATCTTTATCACATACCAAAAAACTACAGTTGTTGAAAGTTGCATTTCATGTTTGTGGGACACGTCAATTATGCATATGGGTTGAAGTCGATAGAGAAATCCTATAAAAATCTAGCTTAAACACAACCGATACATGTAGTAATTTATTTTGGAGAGTTGAGTCGATTTATTCTTCTTTGTTTTCTACTACGGAGTACCGTATTACTGAGAAAGTCGGGAATTTTTTTTCCATTTTGTCAATCTGCAGATCTCTTCATTTAAATGTCAGTCAAACCTTGGCCGGAATTTTGGGTTGCTAATCAGGCCGGTCAGATTCCGAAATTAATAACTCAGGGAAGTCTCTTTACATTGCTTTCTGCATGTACTTCCTTGCCTTTGTCTAGTTTCCACGATAACTTCAACTTAAACTTAGCTGAAACTTAAACGAAACTTGAGTTGTTAATAGTTTAGGATTAAAGTTTTGATTTACTTGAGTCTCAATCTGATTTGCAAGATAAATGGCTAAGGAACAATAAATCGATGATTGTGTTTCATGTTTTGACGCTCGGTTCACGATTCAGTATTTTGGTGGGACTGGGACACATCATATCATAGGTTGGTTTAGCAGCCATGATGATTGTCTTTTAATAATGTATATGGGGTCTTTGGAGTGCGGATATAATTTATTCTTCCTTGCTTTTTACTACTAGTTTATTACTGAGAAATTTGTTCAAAAATATTCCAACTTGCACGGACCTTTATAAAGAGCAGATCAGATCAGATCAGACCACATATCAACTATGGCCGAAAAACGAGAGAATGGTCCGGCTATTGGAATCGACCTCGGAACATACAACTCTTGTGTGGGTGTGTGGCAGCAAGGCCGCGTTGAAATTATTCCAAATGAACTAGGTAACAGGACCACCCCATCATATGTGGCTTTTACAGATTCTGAGAGGTTGATTGGTGATGCTGCTAAGGATCAGGTCGCTGTTAACTCCATCAACACCGTCTTTGGTAAGCACCTGTGTTCTGATTATTAAGCTCTAACATACCTTAGTTTTAGTCAAGTCAACATGTTATTTTAGTCAAGTCAAAAGGAAAAAGCGTTGCTGTCTGCGAATCAGATGAGGGACAGCTGGACTGTGCTGGGAGGGAGGGGGTAACGACCCACCATCAACTGGGCTGTGAGATAGTTGTGGGCTCTAATCTCTATGGGCCTATAGTTCAAAAACTAGCGGGAAATGGCCTGGTACATGTCAAGCCAACAGAGAAGAAGAGGGGTGTTGTGGCTGGAAGTATCGGGATTAAACGTACCATTGGAAAATTGCCGGCAACAGAGGGGGTTGCGAAGAGGGCGAAGAAAGGTGTTCTGCTCAAGCTTAAAGATGGTTTGGAGGGGAGTAATTGCAATGTGATTGGTGACGACGACTCAACGTTGAGGGACTTATTATCGGCGGAGATCGCAAGACGATCTCGCCGGGAGCCATGAATCTCATCTGCTGGAACTGCAGAGGGCTGGGAGGGCCGTCTGCAGTTCGTGAGGTGAAGGATCTCATTAGATCCTTTCGCCCAAGTATTTTAGCGTTAATTGAGACAAAGGTGAGCGTGAAAAGATGGAATTCTTTGAGAATTAAGCTTGGTTTTTTAAATTGTTTTGCAGTAAATCGGAGTGGGCTGTCGGGGGGATTGGCTGTGCTATGGCATGAAGGCGTGGAGGTCAATGTTCAAAGTTTCTCAAGGTGGCATATTGATATGCGCATCGGTGGGGATAAGTGTTTTAGAGCAACTGTGTTCTATGGCAATCCGATTGCATGCAAGAGAAATGAGAGTTGGGAGTTGATGAGGGCGTTGAAGGGGGCTGAGAATGAAGCTTGGACGATTATGGGGGATTTTAACGAGATTTTCTTTAGAGAGGAATCCTTGGGCTGTAGGCAGAGGGAGGCTGGGAGAATGAGGAGATTTAGAGAGGTGGCGCTTGAGTGTGGTTTGTCTGATGTCGGGTTTACTGGCAGTCCTTACACGTTCTCAAATCGTCGTAAAGGTAGTAAGGAGGTAAGGGTCCGGCTGGACCGTGTGTTGGCTACGTCGTCCTGGAGAGAGCTTTTCCCGAATGTGGCGGTGAAGCATGGCTCAGCTTATTCGTCGGATCACAACCCGCTTGTTGTGTTGTTGAATGGGGTGGTGTCAAGAGGTTCAGACAGTCAGTTCAAGTTCGAGGCTATGTGGAGTTCTCATCCAGAATATCCGGGGGTGGTGCATGAGGCTTGGCATGCTGCGGAGCGCAATGCTGAGTCCCTGGAAGACACATTGAGAGGGTGTGCGCAGAGCTTATCTTCCTGGAATAGAAGAGTGTTTGGGCACGTTCAAACAAAGATTAAATTGCTAAAATCAAGACTCGACAATATACGAAAGAGAAGTCGATCCGAGGAGGTGTGCAGGCTTGAAAAAGCCACGATGCAGGAGCTGGAAGAATGGTTGTGGCGCGAAGAAGTCATGTGGCAGCAACGGTCTCGAGTGCAATGGCTGCGTGAAGGAGACAGCAACTCTGCTTTCTTTCATGCAAAAGCATCCGGTCGTCGAAAGACGAACACCATTGAGAAGTTGATTGATGAGAATGGAGTTAGCCATCAGACAAAGGAAGGTATGGCGTTAGTGGCTGAAAAATATTTTGAGCATCTTTTCACGTCGCAATCTCAGCAGGACGAAATTGATTGGGATAATGCGCTTGCTGGTGTGAATCAGAGGGTGACTGAGGAGATGAATGCTGCTTTACTGGCCCCAGTTGATGAAGCTGAGATCAAAGATGCTGTGTTCCAGATGCACCCAACAAAAGCGCCTGGTTTGGATGGGTTTCCGGCCCTGTTTTATCAAAAACATTGGGCTCTGGTTCGTCGGCAGGTCTGTGCGCAGGTTGCAAGTATATTGGATGGAGGATGCAGCCCTGATTCTTTGTGCTAGTTATTCTCATCCCAAAACGAAAAGGAGCATCGGAGATGAAGCACTTCAGGCCGATTAGTTTGTGTAACGTTATCATGCGTATAGTGACGAAGGTGATTACGAATAGATTAAAATCAATTATTCCACAGATCGTCTCCGAAGCGCAGAGCGCATTCATCCCGGGTCGGCTCATTTCGGATAACATCCTGTTAGCTCATGAAGTGTCTCATTTCATAAAATCAAGACGGGGGAATGGAAAGGCTTTCATTTCATTAAAGCTGGATATGTGCAAAGCATATGATAAAATGGAGTGGGGTTTTCTCGAGAGAATGCTGGGGAAGCTGGGATTTGCGGAGCTGTGGATTGAGAAAGTGATGAGGTGTATCAAGTCTGTGACATATGTTATCAAAGTTAACGACAAGCTGACCAAATCTATTAATCCGGCTAGAGGGCTCCGACAAGGTGATCCACTCTCACCTTATCTGTTTATTTTAGGCTCTGAATGGCTGTCTAGAACGATAGAAAGAAGAGTGCTCCTTAAGCAGATCGAAGGCCTGCGCATAAGCAGAAGGTGCCCGAGTATATCTCATTTATTATTCGCGGATGATAGTTTACTTTTCGGTCGAGCTGATAGGGGTGAAGTGGGTGTAATTAAGGAGGTGTTAGAAGCTTATGAGATCCTGTCGGGGCAGCAAGTCAATCTGGAGAAATCTCATTTCGTGTGCAGCCCAAACACGAATGCAGCTCTCAGGCGGGATATGGAAGTCATCCTGGGAATGAACTCTGTTGATAAGCATGATAAATATCTGGGCCTTCCTATGTGTGTTGGGCTGAGAAAGACAGCAGTTTTTAGTGAGATAGAAGATAAAGCGAGTGGTAGGGTTCTGAGCTGGAAGTCAAACTTGCTGTCGATGGCCGGGAGGGAGGTGCTGGTGAAATCGGTCTTAATGGCGATGCCTCAGTATGCAATGACATGCTACAAATTGCCGGTTTCGCTATGCGATCGATTACAGAGGATGGCTGTCAAGTTTTGGTGGTCAGCGGCGAGAGATTCTAGATCCATCCACTGGGTCAAACGGGAGCTGTTGATGGACAGTAAGGAGCGAGGGGGTATGGGATTTCGCGATCTCAGGGTGCTAAACGACGCTTTCCTGGTGAAACAGGCGTGGAGGCTGATATCTCACCCTGATTTGCTGTTAAGTAAGGTCCTTAAAGGCAGGTACTTTGCAAACAATAGCCTCCTGGAGGTTGGGACTGGGTCAAACCCATCGCATGCATGGCGTGGGATTTGCAAAGTAAAGCATTGGCTGTCTTTTGGGATGGGAGAGTGGGATGGTGTCTCGGTGCCTGAATGGAAGCTTGATGGATCGGGTATATTCTCGATCAAGTCGACGTATTTGTTTTTGATGAATCAACGCAGGCAGGGCCAATCTGGGTATGGCGAACAATCGGATGGTAGGTTTGTGCGGGCTTTTTGGAGGAAGGTTTGGAAGAGTAACTGTCCTAATCGCATAAAGCTCACTGTCTGGCGTTTCTTTCATAATGCGTTGCCAGACGCCGCCAACCTTCGAAATAGGGGCTGCGAGGTTAGAAGGTCTTGCTGTGCCTGTGGTTTTGAAACTGAGTGTGCTTTACACACAGTCCGAGATTGTTGGAAAGCTAGGGTTTTCTGGAGTAGGGTTCATGTTGAGGAGAGGTGGATTGAAGGGGTTGGTGGCAATGCGGCAGACTGGCTGTTCTCTGTGGCAAATGGGGGAGATAGGGATGTTTTTCAAAGAGTGATGGTTGGGATCTGGAGCCTGTGGAATGGCAGGAATGCTATGATCCATGAGGGGAATGAGTGGACACTTGCAGCCATGGTGGCGAAGTTTAATGCGACAATGTTTCAGTGTGAGGCGTATTTGGGAAGAAGATTGTCTCTCCAAATCCCGGAGGCTTTGTTGTCGATGGCGGACATGCTGGGGGTTTGTGTTTTCTGTGATGCGTCATGGAACCCTTTCGATTCTGGCCTGGGTCTGGCTGCGGTGGTGATAAGCAATGGCATTTGTCTGGCGGTCAATGCTAGCTGGCTTCAGCTCAAGGTGGCAGGTAGGGAGGCCGAAGGTAGAGCTTTGCTGTTGGGGATGAGATTGGCTGCAAAGCTTGGGATTAACCAAGGAGTTTTCGTCTCGGACTCGATCGGGGTGGTTCAAGCCATCGGCCGGGAATGGGATGACCAGAGTAGGGGAGGTGGTTGGCTGGAGGAGTGTTTGCGTTTGAGAGCTCAGAACCCTGGCTGGTGGGTGAAGCATGCGTTGCGTGAAGACAACATGTTGGCTGATGCCATTGCTCGGTTCGCATTGGCGGCAAAGATGTCTTGGAATGATCCCTGGTCGCTGCCTCGTTGTCTGAGGCAATTCTTCATCTAGTAGTTTGGTTTTGCTCTTGCTGTTGTCTGTCTTTTTGGCCTGGTCGTTTTCCTGCTTTTTTGGCGGTTTTGCTGTTTTGGCTGCTCTTGTCCGCTTGGGTTTGTGGCCTTGTTTGCGCAATCAAAAAAAAAAAAAACATGTTATTTTTGTCTCATTGGCCTGAGAAAGATTAAGTGTATTGGGATCTTAAAGGAACCCGACCCATAGCATATTAATAAATGTTGCGGATTGTTTTTATTCCAATTTCCTAACTTGTTTTGACTTTGTGTTTGCTTGTGCAGATTCCAAGAGGTTAATTGGAAGAAAATTCAGCGATGCCTCGGTTCAGCATGACATGAAGTTTTGGCCTTTCAAGATCGTCCCAGGATCAGATGATAGGCCCAAGATTGTGGTTCATTATAAGGGGGAGGAGAAGCATTTTACTGCTGAGGAGATATCGTCCATGATTCTCAGTAAGATGCGAGAGATTGCTGAGGCTTATCTTGGCACGAGTGTCAAGAATGCAGTGTTGGCTGTTCCAGCTTACTTCAACCACTCTCAGCGTCAAGCAACCATGGATGCAGGGTTTATTGCTGGGCTTAATGTGATGAGAATTATCAATGAGCCAACTGCTGCTGCAATTGCCTATGGTCTTGACAAGAAGGCCACCAGCGTTGGTGAGAAGAATGTGCTTATCTTTGACCTTGGTGCTGGTACTTTTGATGTATCCGTCTTGGTAATTGAAGAAGGTATTTTTGAGGTGAAGGCTGTTGCTGGTGACACTCGACTTGGAGGTATGGACTTCGACAATAATTTGGTGAATCACTTTGTTCAAAAGTTCAAGAGGAAGCACAAGAAGGATATCAGTGATAACCCCAAAGCTATGGCAAAGTTAAGGAAATCATGTGAAAAAGCAAAGAGGACACTATCATCTATTGCCCAAACCACCGTTGAGGTCGACTCTCTGTGTGATGGTGTGGACTTCTCCTCGAACATCACTCGTCAAAGATTTGAGGAACTTAACATGGATTTGTTTGAGAAGTGCATTAATTCCGTTCAAGAGTGTTTGGAGGATGCAAGGATTGACAAGACCAATATCCACGAAGTTGTACTTGTTGGTGGCTCTAGTAGAATTCCAAAGGTCCAGCAGATGCTTCAGAGTTTTTTCAATGGGAAAGAGCTGTGCAAGAGTGTAAACGCAGATGAGGCTGTTGCCTATGGAGCTGCAGTTCACGCTGCTATCTTGAGTGGAGAAGGAAGTGAGAAGGTTCAAGACCTCTTGTCATTAGATGTCATCCCTGGCTCCATAGGTTTCGAAACTCCTGAAGGTCTCATGACTGTTGTGATCCAACATCACACCACCATTCCTACTGTAAAGCAACACAAGTTCACTATTCCCTCTAACAAGTCTCAATTATCGATCCGAGTGTACGAGGGTGAGAGTTTGTGGACAAAAAAGAACATATTGGTTGGTGTCTTTAAGCTCTCTGGAATTCCATCAGCTCCTGAAGGTGGTGCCGAGATCCCTGTTAGCTTTGACATTGATCACGATGGTAACCTCAACCTGACTGCGTCTGTACATGATAAGAACACTGGGCAAAATAACATTATTGTCTTCACTAATACTAAGGGCAGACTTTCAAAAGAAGAAATGGAAAAGATGATTCAAAAGGCAAAGAAATACAAGTCTGACGACGAAGAGCACAAAAGGTCAGTGGAGGCTATGAATGCTTTGGAGAAATACTCATTCAGCATGAGGAACAAAATAAAGGCTGAGGAGGTCAGAAACAAGTTGCACTTTTCAGACAGAATGAAGATTGAGGATGCTGTCGAAGGTGTCATTCAGTGGCTTGATAGCCACCCTCTTGCTACAGCTGGTGAGTTTGAAAAGAAGTTGATGGTATTGGAGCGCATCTGCAACCCCATCATTGTCAAGATGTTCCTAAGTGATGGAGGTTCCACTTCCACACGTTGATGATGATACTCCTCCCTTGTTCGATGCAGCGATCTTGTGAAATCAGGGACCGTGATCGCTTAATGTACTTATATGTGAGATGCTACAATTTATGTATCCCTGTTCAGTACAATAAATGGTAATGGCTGCTATGCTTTTGTTGTAGTTAGCAACAATTCTTGTTGCCATGTTGCATTATGAATGGCCAAACACTTCACCGGAAATTGTACAAGAGTTTGTTTGCGCCTTCACTGGATCTACACACAGGGGCGGATCTAAGGGGGCTGACAGGGTCTTTTGCCCCCGCTAAATCTGAAAAACCAGATATTATATCTATAGGATTTGTTATGGAGACAGTTGCAACAAGTAGCCTGGTGGCTTTGATTGATGCTTGTATCCTGCTTATCCATGGATCGAATCCTGGATACCCTTTTTTTGCCCCCCTAACATGAGTGGCTGGATACGCCACTGTCTACACAATTGAATACGAATGCACCTTCGACCATCCCACCCGATCTTCTATGATTCGGGTGACTTTCAGTTGAGCAAGACATGGAGAACATGAGAGTAAATTTGAGCTGACGAAGTGCACCTCGGCTTATCCATTCTTGTTGATTTGTTAGACTCAATCTGTACCGATCATTTATCATTGATTCTTTTTTTTGATGGGTGGGTTTACAATTGAATACAAAATATTACATATTCATCTAGTACATCTAATACTTTGAACGCACAAATCATGAGCACTACTCTGTTGGCTATTTATCATTGATTCTTAACCGTTCGTTTCATTTCAAACGGATGATGCGCACCTTTGGAACGTAGTCTGTCCTTCACTCAGGGGCGGAGGCAGGGGGCTGGGGGGCAGAGTACCCTGCTGAGATTTCAAAATAGACATATACTGAGAAGTGACACAAAATTGGTTTGGCGTAGTGGAGAGTTATTGGCATTACTTGGTCTCCGCACAGGTTCGATTCCCTTCTTCCTCGATTTTTGCTAATCAGTTTAGTATTTTGTTGATGATTTCATTTAATTTTCAATTAGACTTACATTACTATCATGAACATTAATTTTCATATCATTCACATGTAACATTAGTAATATAGTTTCACAAATTTATAAAAATTATAACTCCTATATTTATGTAGATTAATAATATTATATATATTGTTCATATAAAAAGGGTTAAGTTTAGTTGAGACATTAAATTTTTGTGAGACGGAATGACCTAATTTTAATCGTTGATTTTGATAATATGACGGTTGAGATTAAAGTTGGTTTTTAATAAAGTGGACGATTGAATTTCTCAAAAACCCTAGCGGTTGAGTTTGGCGGTTTATTTTGAAATTAAATTTCATCCGTTGGATTATTAGTAATCAACGGTTGAGATCATATCTCACAGTCCTACATTTATATATTTGTCCTTCTTGAACTCCACTTCATATAAAAATGTAACATTTTTACTATTACATGTTATCGACAATTTTGTTTAGATTTATCACCGAAGATTTTACTTTCTTACATTTATATTTTCGCCCCCCCTAACCAAAGGCTCTGGATCCGCCACTGCCTTCACTCGCTACTTCTTCTTAAAACTGCAGCGTTTTGACTTCTCTTTTGAACCAAAGAGCACACGCTCAGTCTCATATTTAAGCTTCATTCTTCAGTCCATCTTATTTCCAGCTGTGTCGGATAACAAAAGCCTCACTCTTTGTTAAAATAATTATGTTAAATGGAAAGGAAGTATGTTAGTATTAAAATGACTAAATAATAAAATAATTGAAACAGTAGATCGAAGGTACATCGTTTGAAAAGAGTTTAGAAATTTTAAAATTTGGGTATAATAAATTGCATTGTTTTGAGTTAATTCTAAATAAGCTACGTCATTTTATCAATTAAACTTGAATTTCAAATTTTGGCCGTATTTGGTTGGATGTTATATGGGATCCGGATTCGCAGTCTACAGACTACAATCATTTGAGTGGAATGAAAACTACGTAGTTTAATTTTATTGTAAAACTATATAGTTATACAAAAACCTAAGAGAATGGATCAAATGAAAAGTGGTAGTTTGGTTATAAAATGCAAATAAATATAAACCACTCATTTAATTACATCCGACAGTTAGAATATAATCTTATTTGACAAAAGGGCAATAATGGAAACATACATTATAATATATTGACAAATATTTTAATTAAATTCAATCCCTTATTTTAAGCAACCGACATTTAATTTTCTGATATGGGAAACCGACATTCAAATTTTTGTTTTTCAATCATTCAATTTTGCTTCATATATTTTCCTAAATTCGACTTGGTTGTTTCTTCACCGAATTCTTAAACAATGGTTTTTGAATTACAAAAATAGAGAGGTTACTCGATGTGGTTGCGAAGCTAGTTTGTGTTAAGTTCAAGATAGGAGGAAGTTATTGTGTGTATGAATTTGTGAAAAATCACATTCACACATTAGCTTTCGATATTGGTAGACAGTTTTTAATAATTTCTAGAACACACCCAGCATAATCTCATGATTGAGTGTTATAAATAATGATTCACGATTTGATAAGATATGATTCATGAATCATATGATAGCAAATTATGAATCATAACCGAGCAAATCATGACTCGAGGATATGATTCAAAAATTACTTTGTGTTATACAGTATGGCCAAAACTTGCGCAATTCAAGTTTGTAACAGTGTATGATCCATGAATCACATTATAGCAAATCATGAATCATAGTATAGCAAATTATGAATCATAACATAGCAAATCATGAATTATAGTGTGGCAAATCATGAATCATATTATAACAAATCATGAATCATATGAATACAAACGTGGACTGTATGTACGCAATCTGTGGACCAACACTTTTTTTAGTCCAACAAAATTCCTTACATCTGTTAGATGCTCTTTTAGATGACTGTGGAAAACCGATTGTGTTCAGGTATAAAATAAGATTTATTATGTAACCTACAACTCATCCTTGACAGCTAAGGGCTCTGTGTCCTCATCATCATTGTTTGATTCAGGTTCATAATGGGTTGAATTATCTTCTTCATGTGTTAAATCAGCTTCTGCGGATGTTTTTCCATCACTTGAGGTTTCGGTTTCTACTTCCTCTCTTTGCTCCTCTTCCTCAACAATTGCATCTGTGAACCAACACACTGTTAAACGTCGCTATCGGCGATTCTGCAGGATTGAGAGCTCAAACTGAATTTATGATTTGGGAAGAACACAATTTTCCAAATCACAATCAAAACCGCCTGATTTTTGGTAAATTATTGGACTAATTTACCCTTACAGGGATTTTAAAATAATATTTCTTATTTAATATTTCATATAATTGTAATTAGACCCCAAATTAATAGCCGTCGGATCTGTCATATTTAATGGTTTATATTTGTTTACATTTTATAACTTAATCTTACTTTTCACCTGATCATTACTCAAATCCTAAATTAATAGTTTTGAACATGTTGTAGTTTTAGACATTTACTATATAATTTTTAATTTAAACTAAGTGTTTTGGATCCATTATAAAGTGTTGTATGTATTAAATATGTTAATGCGTAGCCCAAATTATAAGTGTTTCAACGCAAAAGAAAACCTAGCCCAAGCTTATTATGGAAGAGAGTTCTAAAGAAGAGAAGAAGCAAAGGAGATAAGCATCTAGAGATATTTTTTATAGATTTTTTAAAGAGAACAGATCAGGTAAACATAATTGTCAAAAAAAAAACGTAATCTTAGACGTTAAATTGAACAAAATGGACGCATCTGATTTTCTATTAAATTCAAAATCTAAATAACATTATTCCTATTAAAATAATAATAAAATTTCTAAAAGGGTAAATTAGTCATAAGTTTATTTGAACAGTTAGCGTGAATCGGGGAGGAAAGATTTAATCTCCAAATCAAATCAAATCAAATCAAATCCAAAGCTTCGAATTTGAGAATCTTTGTGTTGCGGTCCGAGATCAGCGATCTTAGAGTATTCAAAACCTAATTTTGAGGAGGCGACGCTTGGATAGATGACGAAAAAAAGGCATTCGACATAGATTACGATTTTGAAATTTCGTTCACTGGGAAAGTTGGAGATAATTTTAGCGTTCATTATTTTGATATCATCAACATGTCGGACAATTTTGAGGCCAGGACATGACATAAGATTAAGCGATACTATGGTGAGTGTTTGTAGTTAGTTGATAACGTGTTTTGTTCATGAACCAAAGGATGTCAATGATGAACTATAGTGTGTTCATCCTCATTTTAGATCCTTCTATGTCACGTATATAAAGAAATGACATGTAATTGTTGTGTTTATATGTATGTGCATCCCTTGAAGTTGATTGTATGTTCATCCTTTATGTGTGTTTTTTGTGCCGCTTAGGCTTCTTCTTAGTAGGTATTTGTTGTGTTCAGTTATAAGGATTGGTTTTAGCCAAAGATCATTATAATGTCCGGTTGTCAGGCCAGTGAGAGTCGTTGATGGAGGTGCCGTCAATGACGTGCTCGATCAACGATTTATAGAGATGACTCATTTTTTGATATGCCTCTGACTTTTTACCATCGTTTATATTTCACTTTGTAATCATAACTTGATATTTTAATGATTCAATAAAATGTACCCACTTTTAATAAGAAAACAAGCACAAAATTTTGAACACATGAGTGCGCAACACAAAACATGACTGCAACTTACATCAAACCCCTTTAAAAAAGAAAGAAAAAAAAACTTACATCAAACGGTAGCACTCAACAAGTAAAGGATAAAGCTAGATGCAAACAAAAATTATGATCCAGACATATCACGGATTAGACTGGACCGTAATATATAAAATTCATATTTTGAGACTATGGATCGGTTCGTATTCGGTCCAGATCAAACAACCGTACAATTATAGCCTGATCCTTTTGATGCATCCCTAATTATATATGTAAAAACATATTTTTGATTAAATTTGCTTGAACTACTTCAGATATCCTCCAGCAAACCAGAAATATCCAAAATACGTTTCCCCAAAATTATGAATTGGGATTCCATCTAGCCATTAGCAAGTTGCAGTCAAAATACAAAACTACATTGTTTTGAAAAATAAAGACTAAAACTATGTTGTTTTTGACATATGTAGGACTAAAACTACGTTGATTTATCAAAATGTTTATAATTTTTAATTTTTTAGGAATAATAAAGCAATGTAGTTTTATCTGCATCAAGTTAAAACTACGTCTTTTTAACTCGTATAAATTTCTTTGTTGTTATAGGGTTTTTTGTCAAAAACCACCCTCTCAATAGCTCATTTTAACGAAACCTCCCCTTCAATTTTTTGACATAACCACCATTCAATTCAAAAATCATTTAATCGTGATAACTCATCGCCGGTTCTGACGTATTTTTCGAAAAATTGATCGTTGACTTAGTGGACTATGATTTAAATCCAATTTTGACACAAACAAACTAATCTAATAACACCAAGAACTCAAAATAAAGTTAAATGAATATTAATAAAGATCAATATTGAAAAAAAGTTTCGATTGAATTTGTGGAGGTCGATGAAATTGGGGTTATGAGTTTTGGATAATCAATATTTCAATTAAATAAGTATGAAGTTAAATTAAAGTTTAAGAGTTAATATATTGATGGAGAATTTTGATTTACCTCTCGCCAGAATGATGGTAGGGTGTTAGAATTCAATGATTTCTAAATTGAATGGTGTTTATATCAAAAAATTGAAGATGTAATTTGTTAAAATTGAACTATTGAAATGGTAGTGTTCGACAAAAAATACTTTTATCAAACCTGAGTTTAAATGTTAAATAGAACTTCATTTCCAAAATAACGAATATAACTGGCGCGTGGGTTGTTCGAAGATAGACAAAAACGCATCGTTTTAAGTCAAAATAGGGTATTCAATTTGGGATTCCAAAAATCGATTGTTGAAGCGACGACGATGAATTGAGCGATTCAGGCGCTCTGCGTGAACTTATCTGATTCGTTGGTGAGATTTTGAAACAATTTGAAGCTTGGACTGAGTTTTTCATTGCTCGCCCCATGCCGGTCAGATTCCGGCGTAGATAGGTCAGCAAAGTCTATACAATGTTTTGCAATGTATTAACTTCAGTCTGTTTTACCATTTATTGTTTGATTTGTTTCGAGAACTAATTGTACATTTCTTCGTTGTTGGCCGGTTTCCACGAAACTTGAACTTAGCTGAAACTTCAATTAAACTTGAGTTGTTAGTGGCTACTTGTACCTGAATCTGATTTTCAAGATTGATGGCTAGTGCTTTGGATGCTTTTATTTGGCAGTTTATGGAAAGCATAATGAAAAGTGGACATCTTCATCACATACCAAAAAATTATAGTTGCTGAAAGTTGCATTTCATGTTTCGACAGTCTTTTCATGATTTAATAAAATGTGGGACACATCAATTATATATGGGGGTTGAAGTCCATGAAGAAATCCTATTAAACACAACCGAAAGGTTACATGTAGTATTTTATTTTGGAAAGTTAAGTCGATTTATTATTCTTTGTGGAGTACTACTGTATTACTGAGAAAGTCGCGTAAAAATATTCCGTTTTGTCAATTATTCTGCAGATATCTTCATTTAAATGTAGTCATACCTTGGCCGGAGTTTTGGGTTGCTCAACAGGCCGGTCAGATTCCGACATAAATAACTCAGGGAAGTATCATTACAATGCTGTCAGTATGTACTTCCTTGCCTTTGTTTAGTTTCCTATATAGCTTCAACTTGAACTTAACTGAAACTTAAACGAAACTTGAGTTGTTAATATTTTAGGATTAAAGATTTGATTTACTTGAGTCTGAATCTGATTTTCAAGATAAATGGCTAGGGAACTAAAACTGTGTTTCAATTTTTGACGCTCGGTTCACGATTCAGTAATTTGGTGGGACTGGGACACATCATATCATAGGTTGGCTTAGCAGCCATGATGATAGTCTTTTAATAATGTATATAGGGTCTTTGGAAAGTGGATATAATTTATTCTTCCTTGCTTTTTACTACTCCCTCCGTCCTAATTTGAGTGACCCATTTGAGAATTTTCACGGTTTTTAAGAAAATTGAAAAATGTGAGATAAAAAGTAAGAAAGAGAATGAGTGAGATAAAAAGTATGAAAGAGAGTGTAAATGTATAGGTAAAAAAGTTTCTATTTTAGGAAATGGGAAGATCATTTTGGGACATCCAAAAAGGAAATGAGACACTCATAATGGGACGGAGGGAGTAGTTTATTACTGAGAATTTTGTTCAAAAATACCGCATTCTCCTCTGAACCTTAGCCGCCTACAGATTTTCAAATCTCAGGCTTCAACTCTCTCATTTTCTTGTTAAAGTTTGAATCTTTTAGTTAAAAAGATCATGTCTGGTAAGGGTGAGGGTCCTGCTATCGGAATTGATCTCGGAACAAGCTACTCTTGCGTCGGAGTATGGCAGCATGAACGAGTTGAGATCATCGCTAATGATCAAGGGAACAGGACCACGCCGTCGTATGTGGCGTTTACTGATTCAGAGAGGTTGATTGGTGATGCTGCTAAGTACCAGGTCGCCATGAACCCCTTCAACACCGTCTTCGGTAAGTCATCCTTTACTTATTTTGATGCTAGTTTGATTGGATCTGAGTTGAATTGAGCTTGTTAGAGTTGGTCTGTAGCTTTTGAGACTTGAGTTGAAGTTGATTTGAACTAGCTTAGATTGTTGGAAATATATGACAGGAATCATGCAACTTCAGTTAACTCGCTACATGTGATATACTCGGCCAAATAACTTGAACACAACCAGTAACAACTTAACATAAAAATTCAGCAGGTAAACATGAGAAATAATAATCCTGAGAACAAACTTAACCTAACAGCAGACATACAAACTAATTATAAATTACAGTTTATATGCACATCACATCAACTCGTCTAAGCAAGAGGTACGACAATCAAATACAAGATTAACAGATTCAATACCAATTAAAGCACTACAGTGACGTGTGACTGTGAGACTACAAGAGGTTGCATGTAAGTGTCAGACCATGAACATGTACTCTGCAGCAATCAACAAACGGAATATTCTACTAAGAAAACGGATCAAATGAAACAAAGTAGATTGGTTAAAATATAAAATCAAATTTTAATTGTTTGTTGTATTTAATTAATGGCTAGATTTAATTGTCTAAAATATTCACATTAATAATAGAAAGCGTACATTAGTAATTGAGCAAAATCAAAATATATTTGCATTTATCACCTTCTTATTTTTTGGTAACCGATTGATAGTTTTGATTTTTTGGATTCCAAACGAATTGACAAATTCGTCACAACCTTTTTCAACATTTTTCAACCTTTTTCAACCTTTTTCAACCTTTTTCAATTTAATGTATTATTGAGATAAAAATTTGATGTGATACATATTTGGTTCAGCTTTTGCACATGTTTGGTTCATACCATAACAGTCAAGGTTGTACAAAAGTACATGTTTAGTTCAGCTTTTGTACATATTTGGTTCAGCTTTTGTATATGTTTGGTTCATGAACCATAACAGTCAAGGTTGTACAAAAATACAAGGTTGGTTCAGCTTTTGTACATGTTTGATTCATGAACCATAACAATCAAGGTTATACAAAATACATGGTTGGATCAGTTTTTGTACATATTCGGTTCATGAATCATAAAGTCAAGGTTATAGGAAAATACAATCTTGGTTCAGCTTTTTTACATATTTGGTTCATGAACCATAAAGTCAAGGTTATAAAAAAAGAAAAGGTTGGTGCAGCTTTTGTATGTGTTTGGCTCATGAACCATAACAATAAGGTCGTCAATAACTTAATCTTCCCCACTTCTCCTCTTTCTGATCCTTTCGCGCACTATATTATGAAGATATTTAGATTAGGGTTATATTTGCGAAAGATAAACAATTCAGAACATGAAAACTTTATCAAGAATATTGTTTAGATAATCACTAGTAATGTTCTCGCATCTAAACGGACAATTCATATTATGTCTCATTGTTTGACACCATTTGGTTCATGAACTGAAATATTTACTAAGAGATTACATGCATTGAAAAACAACTCACCATATTCGGAAACCCTCAATCACCATTTTCATCAAGTCCTGACCCAGTTGAATGAATTCGACAACTTTTTCAGTTAGTTCAAACGAGTTATAATCAAACGCTATGTGTATAGATTTGCGCCGATATTGTGTATTACCTTTTGGTAGGAGTCGGTTGTGTGTTTTCAATTGCGATTTCGGTTTCATCAGAGGTTGATTCGTGGCCGTCGCTAGTCTTTGGTGTTAAGCATCTGCGAATCGGATCTTCAAAATTTAATTAGTTTTGGGTTTCTTCAAATTAAGGTAACCGCTCAAATCAATTGTTTATTTGCCCCTAATTTTATTTTATTAATATATTTTAATTTAAATGATGATTTTA
>QZGG01003672.1:0-21483 GCA_006409495.1 Sedum album | reverse complement strand
TCTCTTCCAGGTGGCTCTGCGAGAAGGGCGTTGTTTGTGGTTGCGGTGGCCCTTTCCGCGAAGACCTCTGTTCTTCTTCCCAGCAGATGTGAGTCCACGGAGCTCTCTGTGTTTGTGTACAGGGTTGCAGATCCAGTTGATTCTTGGATCATTACGGATGGCGTTGTGAGCAGCGTCAACTAGTATCACTTCAAAGTATTTGTAAGTGGAGTCCTGCAAACACAACCCCCAATATTAAAAAACTGTATCCATATGATTGTTACGTTTCTTGAGAGATTAACAAATCAATCGCTATACAAACCTCATTGATCCAGTAGGAATTCAACACTTTCAAACCTCCCAGCTTCCTCCCTGCACGCTCCTCTGCTACAGACCTTTTGCTACGCTGAAACTTCAACTGAGTAACTCCCTGGTTGGTGGGCTTACCATACACAATACCCTTTGGAACCGGCCTCTTGCGTCCACCACGTCTCACACGAACACGGTAAACCACATAACCCTAGAAAATTGTGTTTAAAGCTTTCAGTATAATGAAAGAGCTACATACATTTATCAAATATCTCGTATTCATTATACCTAGATGAGTTCACATTTTCTAAACTACACATAAAGCATTGGCACATTGCCCTCAAAGTATCTAAATTTCATTTCACAAAAACATTAAAAAAACATTGAGCAATTAGTACCTGCTTAGCCTTGTAACCGAGCCTGCGAGCCTTATCGGGACGAGTAGGTCTAGTGACACGAACGATAGAGGGATGCTGGCGATACTCCCAGCACCTGACTCTCTGCAAGAACCTCATCACATCGGACTGCTTCTTCCTCCATAGCTCGCTAACGTACTTGTAAGCACCTACACATAAATCATATAAAATGAATTGTTGGATCAGTTAATTTAGTAGTGCACTTTGAGGAGTGACTGGTTTGCAGGCTTACCCATCGCTGAGACAATTTGGGCGGTGGTCGGAGGTTGAGGAAAGTGATGGTGGTGTTAAATGTGGTATGTCAATTAGGGTTTCGGGGAAGGTTGGAGGAGATGGGCTGTTTGATGGTTTAGGCTGAAGAGACATAGGCCCAACAGGCATTTGTTTCATTTTAAAAGGGTTATCTTCTAAACCATTAATAAAATGTGTTTTTCGAAAGGATTTTTTTGCCGAAAATCACTCATCTTTCGTTATATGTCATCTTTCGATTTTCAAAAGATTATAAAACTATAATTATCATAATGATATAATATTATTGATAATAAAAACATTCTAAATATCTGATTATATTATTGTTCCTACTTTATCATAAATAAAACACACTATCACTTTTTAGCTTTTTTTCATGAATCATCGATAAAATTTCTTTTTTTTCCACAAACACCCTTTAAAGCGCGTGAATCACACACATACTAAAAATTAATAATATTAAAGACTAGAGATTGCTGACAAAAAAAGTATAACTGTAGGGTGATTCCGAGGAAAATATGTATTTAATGTGCGTTTTGGGGCAATTTACCCTTTATAAAATGGGAACACTCTCATCATGACATCATTATTAGTATGAAAAGTAAATAAAATGGGGTCACAAATTATCATATTTTTTAGAGTTAATTGCACAAAACCACCCTTAATATGTAATATTTCATGACATTCTTTATATTGTAATATTGCATTAAATCATCTTTATAACAATCTTTATTAGCAACTCACCATCTCTGTTAATAGAGATGTGGTTGCTAACAGAAGTGATTATAGAGGTGATGAAGTAAAAATCATTTATAATATTATAGGGTGTTTTAAAAATAATGAATATTATATTGGAAGTTAAATTTTTTTTAAATAGTAGCATATGGTGATTTGTTACAAAGATGATTATAAAGGCAGTATAATGGAGTTTTATTGTATAATGGTGTCGTGTAAAATTACCTATTATGAGATCATTTTTTATGATTAATCGTATTTCTTAATGGGGATGCACATAACAACCGGTGAATCATAAATTTTGAAATAAAAATTGTGGTCAGGACTGAAGATTTTCCGTTTTAATTACGATTCTGTCTGGATTTCGATCCTAATCTGTAACCAATTGTATAATGTATTTTACTTCAAAATAATATTTTTGAATAATTTAACAATGTCAATTCCTCATATATAATTTATTGTCGTCAATCAGGAAATAATCGAGGGTCTTTTCTTATAATCGAAGGACATCAATTAATAATTTATTTAAATCAATCTAATGTACGAGATTTAAATTTAAAATAACCGTCAAATCAAATCGTCCGTATTTTTTTGCAAAGTCAACCGCCTTTTAATTAATTCAACTTTGATCTCAAGCGCCTTTTAATCCAACTGCCCGTGGACTAAATAAGAAATCCTTTTTGGTGGAAATTGCGCAGCAATCCAGATTGGTGTATGAGAATGCTTATAAATTAACAAAATCATATATATAATGAACATAAATAAATTAGTTATGAACATCATCATTTTATTTTTGTCGCTGACATGTTTTCGGATGTTGTAAAGCAACAATATCTATTGAGCGGTCATGTTATTGTAAGCATACTAAGAATTTGTTGAACAATACAATTCAAATATGATTCGACAAATTGTTAAACATAGTTCATGAATCATACCTTTACATCTTTTGAACCATACAGATTATGTATGGTTCTATAAATTGCTAAACATGGTTTACGAATCAGAGTGAGGATCAATTACGACCCACTTACCTTTGAGACCCAATTTTTCTACCATTGGAATTGATCCAATGATCCTGATTTTGCACTTTATAGATTTTTGTCATCTTCTGTATTTTTGCATTTTGTCACATGTGCAATTTTTCGTTTTATGCATTCGTACTTTTGTCTTTGTGCAGGTGTTATAATATTATTGGTTGAAATAAAAGGTGGGTCGCAAATGAACCCAACCCTTTTGATCATACCTTTATATTTTTTGGTTCAACAAATTCTAAAACATGATTCATGAATCATACTGTTAGGTTTTTTGAACCATACAGATTATATGTGGTTCGATTAATTGTTAAACATGGTTCATGAACCTTACCTTTATATTTTTTAACCATACAGATATGTATGTTTCAACAACTTAATTTTAAATTTGAGTTTGAACGATTTAGAATTTGAATCTACAAAATTAAGCCTAATTAGCCGCTAACCAAATAGACCCAATTTGTTGTTCCAAAATTATCCCTATTGAATTAATTTGAATATATTTAATCTCAAATTGGCAACTAATTAATGAATTTTCACCACGAATTTGAACTGCTGATTTGTATTTCTTTCGATAGCGGTTACATTGGGTACAATTCATAGAGACCGTATACATGATATCTATTCTAATAATTTGAAGCTCTGGTCACAACAACGAACATCTAACCCATAATCGACAAGCATCAAACATGTCTCTTCCGCATAGATGATTAACGATGCAAAACTCCACGATCAAGGGCGACAGCGAGGAAGGCAAACCTCCTAGGGAACAACGAATAAAGGGCGAAGAGCCTCCACGCATTGGTGAAGGGGGCGAAGAGCCTCCATGCACAGGGCAGGAGGTAGGCAACAAGCCTCCCACAAGGGAGGAGCATTTCTCACAAAATGTGATTTGTATTTTAAATGGTCGAAAGTATTGTATATTGTATATACAAATATCACTTTATCCCATAAAAGTATTAATTGAACTATTTTATCTTTAACTATATCATACAATATCATACACAGAAAATTATCAAAAAATAGGTTTAAGTTATGTTATTTGCCCACCAAGGGCTAGCCTAGTGGCAGTGGAGGTTGTATTATAAGCCACACGTCATGGGTTCGATTTCTGGTGGGTGCTAAAGCAGTGGGGCTTTAGCGGGGTGGGTTTTAAATATCAAAAAAAAAAAGTTATGTTATTTAGTTTTTGTCAAGTTTGAGTTTTGAAAATGTCGCGGGATCCCTGTGCAGAAAAAAATGACATTACACTTTGATTCTATGTGGCGTTACACGTCTACATCAAAACGACGCGTTTTAAAATGTTATGGGATCTCACTGTTTGAATCGGCGGGATCAAATGTCGCAAAAATTAGATTTTCTTCTTTCCTCCGCACTCCAAAACATGACAAACGCGCAATCTATCTTCATTCGAAAATTAAGAATTGAATATTAAAATCATCGGAAAAAAATTGTGGAATATATAAAAGTCCTAATAAATTAAAATGAAATCTCAAGTCTTTTCTACAATTAATTTTAATATATTTGACTTTCACTTTGCAATTTATATGAAATGTTTTTCGAAATTATTTTGGCTTTAATTGGAAAGGTCCA
Organism: Sedum album; assembly: GCA_006409495.1. Taxonomy (NCBI): domain Eukaryota; kingdom Viridiplantae; phylum Streptophyta; class Magnoliopsida; order Saxifragales; family Crassulaceae; genus Sedum; species Sedum album. The sequence continues at coordinate 17,171 of QZGG01003672.1, read as the reverse complement.
AATATTTCCAGTACAAAGTTTTTGACAAGTAATTATAATAATGTTCACTTGTAATTTATAGTCCATACAACACGAGTAATTGTTTTTTAAGGGATATTTGTTGCTCTAAAATTAAATATCTAATTATTTCCTAAGAAATAATGTTATTCATTATAAAAATAATTTTTATTAGGAAATAAATAATATTGTACCATATTGGGCTATCCAATTATTAAAAAATCGTTGATTGATTTTTAAGGGAATCTGATACAGAACATAGGACGCTGAGTTTTTGGAAGAAAATGGACCATCCTAAGAAGGTGCACGTTAGAGGTGCATTTTAGCAGTTTTCGAGCTCTCGGTGTTAGAATTGGATCATCCTAAGTATGGTGTTTTTGGCCATTTTCGATCGTTTACTATTTTATTTCAAATTTTTAGTATTTTTCGAATATTTCCGAATATTTTTCTATTTTCGTTTTAGGGTTTTTTGTTTACCTATTTAAGGGAAATTAGCTACTATTTCTGCCATATCGAGTTCCTAATTAATACAACATCATTTTACATTAACTGGAAAATCAGTATTTAATACATTTGGACCTTTCCAATTTTAGCCAAAAAATTCTATCAATAGAATTTCATATTAATTACAATTGAAAGTCAAATATATTAAAACTATTTGTAGAAAAAAAATTAAGATTGCATTTTAATTTATCAGAACTTTTTCATATTCCGCAAACTTTATTTCTATGAACCGGATGATGTTGATGTTCTAATCTTTATTTTCAAATTGGAGATAGGGCGTGTGTCTTTCATGTTTTGGGTTGGCGAGGGAAGAAGTCAAGAAGATGAAGAAGAGAAATTCTAAATTATGTTACATTTGATCTCGCGAATTATAACAGCCTGATCTCGGAATATTTTAAAACGCGTCTTTCTGACCAGACTTGTCACGCCACATAGGTTCAAAAATGTCATGCCATTTTTTCTGTACATGGATATTAAAAAGGAGATATTTTTGAAATTTAATGACAAAAATGAAATAGAAATACCTCAACTCAATCCTAATATTTAGATAATTTTACATCATACACTAGGGAAAATATTAAGGAGGTTGCATAAGACGGTGATATGCAATCGAACTATTGATTACAATAATCAATAGATGATATTAATTTAAAATAACGTCAAATCCAATTGCCCTGTGTTTTTTGCAAATCCAGTCGTTCAATTTATATTAAAAATCAATAAAATCTCAACGGTCAGATTAGTGAAATCAACAATCAAAATGAAGTTCTCGCGTTTAAATAAAACATATCTGAAATAATATATACGTTAGATAGATGTAAAATGGATAGTCGTCACTCTTGTGAATTAAAATGAATGTATGTAAACTTCGTAATTTATTTTACGAATTTATCAAAACGCATGAGTGACAAACAAACTCGCTTTTAACAGAAATATAAATAACGTTAATAGGACATTTTTTGACAAAAAATATATATATAGTTGGATTCTAGAGAAATATTTAAATTTTGTGAGACATAAGAACGTAATATTAACCGTTGATTTGATTAATACGACGATTGAGATTAAAGTTTGATTTTAATTAATTGAGCGGTTGGATTTGCAAAAAAACGGGTGATTGGTGATTGACGGTTACTTATATCAACCGTTGAATTGTTAAAAATCAATGACGGAGATCATGTCCTTCCGTCTCACTAAAAAATGTATGTCCACCTAAAACTTTTCACTATATATCATATGTTTGATTCATGTAAAAAATTATGGATGCATAGTTCTAGCAAAACGTGTATTGTATATTGATTTTTTGAATAATTAACCCTATTAATTGAACATTTATTTTGTAATAAAAGGACCTTAATTTTTAATGCTTGAGAATTTAAATAACCCTACTGCTTTTTCCAGAAAAGCTTTTGACCTATGGGTGGTTCATTAACAAAATCCTAGAATACAAGTGATCTTCAATATTCAACTCAACTAATTAATGTGGACTTTTATGATTATTTAAATGCACGATAAAGTTTAGACCATGTTAATTTTTGTACGAATTATGTAGACTGTTATAATATGAAGAAACATAAAGAAATGATATGTAAGAGACATATGATGTAAGGGAGGAGATATGGAGGATTTTCATTCATCTTTTTTTTTTTTTTTTTAAAACCCACCCCGCTAAAGCCCCACTGCTTTAGCACCCACCAGGAATCGAACCATGACGTGTGGCTTATAATACATCCAACATCATTATTAGTAGTACAAGGAGATAATTACTTCATAAAGAGGCATTGAAAGTCTCAAATGCCAAATGTCATCCAACCTAATAAAACCACATTTATAACACTCCCCTTTGGATGACCGACATGATTTTTGTTCTCCTTGTGTGAATGAACTGCCTCGTTAAAACCCGTATCTTGGAAAAACTTGATTAAAAAAACCAAGATGAAGGAAAAAGAGTACAGCTACAATTCTCCCCCTCAAGTTGACATTTGCTTGACTAGATTCTTTGTGATATGGTACTTCAGGACCTATCATATAGGGGCTAGAAAAATAATTTTAGATTTAACTGATATGATCATCAGAAATACTAATTTTCTGATTGAGTGTATGAATTGCCTCATTAAAACCTTTCCTTTGAAAAATCCAATGGGATAAAAACAAAGGAGGAAAAAAGAGTACAATCATAACACTCCCCCTCAACTTAACGTTCATAGACGTTCTTCGAGTTTTGATGTAATGTTTGCCCATTTATTAATCCTTCAGGGATTTCTTGTACATGTCTTTATCTACGAATGCATATATGCATTTATCATATCAAGAGATGCATTATATGTCTCAGTAATGGAATAAGCAACTAAAAATAATAGTAAATGATGCTTTATTCAACTACTAGTGAATAGCTTTTATGAAATTAGCTCTACACTTATGAGTAAAATTCAACCAGTTTGACTTTGTACCATATAACTTTGTTCTATTCAAACATTTGTGTGAACACCCACCCAAAGTTAACTGGTTTACACTTCGTATATTGGAGCTTCAAGTCCAAACAAACGACATTAGTTTACTTAAAGTATCCAGCTCTACTAGTTACTTTGACATCGATATTTGTTTTGGGATCATGATCATATTCTTAGACGACTTTAAATGCAAAGATATAACTAGCTTTACACCGTTTCAATAATCAAATACCGGTGTTGGTGATAAATCAAATTTTAGTCAATATCTTTTTCATTTCCTCGTCAAAAGAAATCTCTTCTGGAGTTTTCCTTTATAAGCTCATGTTACTTATCGACATCTTTTTACATCGTATATATTTCTTCCACTTACAGGAAAGTATATCCTTAGATCCTAGTGGTTTCCCACAAATACGATGTGTCTCAAAAATTTAATTTTGAGTTACTTCAGATTCACAACGAGCTGGGCATTTTCAGAATGCATATGTGATTTTGTAACTTTTGGCTTATGTAAACGCATCCGGTTTATTAGGTTCAAAATCACATTTGTTGTTCTTGATAAGGTTGATAAGGAGGAATTTTTACATCTCTAAAGGATAATATGGAAGAACTATTTCATTTCCTTCTTAACTATCTCATTTTCTTCTCCTCCTAAGTTGAAATTTTAATTTATCAAATTAACAATCACAATATCGAGCTCCAAATTAATTTGCTCTTGATATTAGATGATTGGTGAGGACTCAAAGCCCACATGATTTCCAACCCTCTTTGTGGTCTTAAATTAAATATTGTGGAGGAGGAATGTGAACATTCATTGCACATAATTTCAAATTCTCTACTAGAAATACTTGTGGAAAATATTCATTTTATGGTTGATATGAGTCAAGTAAAATCTTTGATTTTGAAGTTGCATTTCTCAAAATCTAAGGAAGTTGCATTTGTCAAAATCTAAGGAAAATGCATTTGTCAAAATCTAAGGAAGTTAACTTGATTATATAATAGGAGGGCGCCTCTGGTGGATCCACCACTATTTGGTGGATCCATGAGTCCAGATCTGGACCTTACATCTGATAAATCGAATTGACTGCATTCTGACACGTGTCCTCTCTGTTTGAATTAAGTTTGGTTAGGATTTGGTTACGAGTGAATTGAGCTTAACGTGCGGAGGGTGTTTTGGTCTTTGTACTGACGCTCCTTTCTGTCAGTTCGTAAGACGCTCGGAGAGAGGGTAGGAGAGAGAATTTCGGGAGATCAACTGAGACAGCAGCGGTGAAGAGCGACGAAGAGAGGGTTTTGGCGGTGAAGACGAAGCCTGACGAAGACCGACGGGAAAAGGCAGACCGACGACGCCCGACGAAGACCGACGAAGAGAGGGTTTTGGCGGTGAAGACGAAGCCCGGCGAAGACCGACGAATAGGCAGACCGGGTTTGTTCCTTGAAACTTGTTTTTGAATTTAGGGTATGAGTCGTGTGTGGTTGTTGTGTGATTTTTTTTTGGAATTTAGGGTTTGACTCGTATGTGATGTATGTGTGAAACTTGATTTCGAAATTAGGGTTTGAGTCTGTTTGTGTTTCTTGCAATGTCTGTCTGTGTGTGTAGCACTGGGTGTCTCAAAAGGTTCGATCTTTACATCTGTCTGTATTGAATCTGGATGTGGATCTGCATTTGGTGTTTTGTGATTTGTGTTGAATCTGCATTTGGTGTTTTGTGTCGATTGTTGAATCTGCATTCGTTGTTTTGTGTTGAATGTTGAATCTGGATTTGTGTTGAATCTGCATTTGTTGATTTCTGGTGAATCTGGATGTGGGTGTTGTTTGATTTCGCCTTCTGAGCTGTGTTTTATTATGTTGATTTTAGGGTGTTTTGTGGATTCTGAATGTGTGGTTGAATAGGTGTATGCTGGATTGATAGGTTTTGCTGCATTTTTAGGTTGGTTCCTAATTTTATGGATTGCAAATACAAAGTGCAATACTAAAGTGCACATGTGAGTTGCAAGAGAAGTGTAGTCTCATTACGTTTCCTATTTTCAGGTATAACGAAATGAAGAAGGGGGAGAGTTCAGTTACTCAGCAGGGCGGGGTGAAACGAAGACGGAAAAATGTAGAAACAGAAATTCCCAATGTTAGAAGAAAGCGGCAAAAAGGAATGGCAGATTCTGACAAGAATGTTGTTGGGAAACAAAATGCAATACAGCTAAAGACTAGAAGCTCCCCGAAGACTTTGGTTGATGCATTGGCGAGGCTGACAAATGAACAAAAAGACGAAGTGGTGGAGTTGGGGTTTGGGAAAATATTGGGGTTGACTATCAACCGAATCCATAATTTGTTGGGGATGCAGCTTCTGGAAGCATTTGATGCGGAGTCATGTTCTCTTAAATGGGGCAGCAACAGAATACCAGTTACGGAGAAGATGGTGAAGAAGATATTAGGGCTGCCAAAGAGGAATAAGGAGATTGTGTTGAGGAAGCATGCCAACCAATATAATTCAACGCTGATGCAGTGGAAACGGTTGATGCGATGTGAAAATAGGAAGTGTAGTTTGGGTGAGGTGGTTTCGGAGTTAAGGGATTCAGCAAATAGGATAGGTGGGCGGTGGTTTAGGACGCATTTTCTGACAATTTTGTACAATACAATGGTCCGGAGTAGCACAAGCGGTGCAGTGAACATGGAGATAATTCCGTTCCTGAAGGAGAGAAATTTGGAGAGAATGGCGGATTTCAATTGGTGTGGATTGGTGGTGAGGAGTCTGGTAGAGGAGAAAGAGGATTGGGCTGAGAAGCAGTCCCCTTTTTTCAAAGGCCCCATACTGTTCCTCATAGTAAGTTATTTAAGTGGTTGCATATTGGTGTTGCATTTTTGTTTTGCATTATGGTCTTGAATTTTGGTGTTGCATTCCCTGACTGCTTCCTGTTTTACATTTGACAGTTATTTTACTTGGAATGCGTTGAAATCAAGGGGTTCCATGTCGAGAGGGTGAGGAACCCGCTTGAGGGGTGGACTGTGAAGGTGTACAACCAATGCTGCTTATATGAGGAGGCAAATTAGTGTTTTGGAAAGAGGAAGTTACACAAGAAACACAGAAAATACTTGCAGAAAATGGAGAGAAAGGGAAAGAAGAAGATGCTCAGTCATATTGACCCGGTACTATGTCTGTCGGTTTCAAATTATTATTGTGGTTTTATTGTTCTGTTTCTTGTAACATGAATGTGTTGAAATTCAGGATAAGGAGGACGTGAATAGAGATGATTTATGTGATGATGAGGCAGAGGACAATGAATATGGGATTCATTGAGATCCAAGCTTAGCAGATGATGGAGAGAACAGTGATTATGATGTTGAAGCTCTGTACGTAAATCACGAAGATGACGACGACGAAATCAAGAATGGTCTGCTGATGTGGGTGATGAAGCCAATGAAGTAAGGTTTTTTAATTTATAACTACCAATGAAGTAGGCATGTGTTAACAATGAACCATTGAATGTAGGGAATACAAAGTCGCCGTGATGCTGATAAAGAAGTAGGCAGTTCAGATGATAATCGTGATGCTGATAACACCGACAATGAATTTGTCAGCAGTTACGATGAGAATCTCATTAACAGGGTAAAACATTTATTTTATTGCGTTTAAGTGTATTTGTTATTGGAAAATTGGTATGTGGTTACACTGAATATTAGTAAAGTTTTGATAATCCACTGTGTAGGGTGTTAATTATGTAGTTGCAATTTGGAGTTGCATTTTATAGTTATTTAATAGTTGCATTTAGTAGTTGCATTTAGTAGTTGCAGTTAGTAGTTGCATTTAGTAGTTGCATTTGTGACTTGCATTTATCAGTTGCCTTGTATTTCTGACTTGCATTTCTCGAAATCTGAAGTTGCATTTGTAACTTGCATTTATCTACTGCAAGGTATATACTGCATTTTAATTATGTAGTTGCGTTTTGAAGGTTGATTTAGTAGTTGCCTTTGTGACTTGCATTTATCAATTGCCTTGTATTTCTGACTTGCATTTATCGAATTCTCTAGTTGCATTTGTGACTTGCATTTATCTACTGCAAGGTATATACTGCATTTTATATGTAGTTGCGTTTTGAAGGTGCATTTAGTAGTTGCATTTGTGACTTGCATTTATCAATTACCAGGTATATAATGCGTTTATAGTTGCATTTTATAGTTATTTGAAAGTTCAAATATTTCAGACAATCCAGCGGAATAACATATGTGGATTGGAAAGCTTGGTTGTCGAAGACGTAGTTGATGTGGGCGAGCCAGGTAACATTATGAAGAAGAGTCACCGAGATGGAGTGGATCCATTCCAGGTACATTTATGTTTGTTACAGAAATGCGTCCCCTAGTTGTTGTTTCTATAGATACATATGACGTTTGTAAAAAATCAGCTCAGAAAGTTATTCGCTTTGTAGTTGTTGTGTGCAGATTTGAAAGAAGCAGCTGAGAAAGTTTTCGACGCTAATACTGATTACATGAGGATATATAAAAAAGGCAGCGTTGATTACCCAGATTGTCAAGAATTGGTTGAGATACACCATAATTTCGGTATTAAAATGGGTGTGAAAGAGCAATGGGCAGATGTCTTTGGTGCATCCGAAGTTGCATCACGAAGAGACAAGTTAGTGCCGGAGAGGGTTAGTGCCGAAGAGGGTAAATCACATGTTGATGAAGGAGAGAACGATGGGGTGAGCGAGGATATTGTTGAAGTTAATGAGGTGGTAGATATTATGTGCGATGAAATTGATGGGGAGGATGGAGGCAGTGTAAAAGGTGGGGATGCTGAGGTGCAATTCGTGAGGGTACAAGGGAAGTTTGGGAAGAAATTCGAGCGTAGACGTCGAGGTAATGAAGAATACTGCTCGGGAATCGATATTGAAGCCTCAAATTTCAGTTTACAACTAAGTCAGCCGGCTAGGCAAAATTGTCCTGATAAATGTGCAGATGTGGAAGCGAGTGAGGAGTTATCAAATACTGCCATTGTAGTGTACCGGGGGCCTAGTGCAGGAGGTGTGGGTACTCTGCCGCTTCACGTAGAGCATTTGGAAAAAGGGGACACAAAGAGGAGTTTGAATGGGGGAGACGATGATTGGCTGATTAGCGATGAAGTGTTTGCTAATTTATCAACACAAGGAATGACGAGTGAGGTGTCTATTGGGGCAGAGGGCAGTAGTTCAGTTTTGTTGCACACAAATGAAAGAAGGACAGAAGGGGGTCAGGGGAGTAAAGATAAATTTGTGAAAGCATGTACAAATTCAGACGATCAGGGTGGGTCAGGAGAGTGGCTGATTAGCGATGAGGTGTTGGCCAACATACCATCACAGGTATTCCGTGGGGTGCATTTTAAGGAAAATGTGATAGTAGCTGAACCGTTGAGAGCTGTCACCCGCCACAGTGTGAAGAAGAAGGCAGACGTTGTGGGGACTGCATCTGGTAGCGTAAGTTTACCAGAGCAGAAGAGGATAACAAAAAGATCCAGCAAATTAAAATCTCCTTGGCGGTTGAGGAAGTCGACAATCCCAAAGTCGGTGTGTAACAACGCAAGAAGGGTTCACAAATTTGTGATGACATCCGACTGTTTCAGCCACAGGTAAGAAGTTTATGTTTAATAAGAAGTACAAGTTACAAGAATCTGATAGGCGTTTTTTTACAGCATTTACCTATTCAAGAATGACGACATCAAAGTAAGTGTCACCGAGTTTCGAAGCATGGAAATCGGGCAGCCTCTGTGTGTGGGCGTTATCAATGCATGGATGCGGTGGTTGAACATTTTAGAAGAGCTGAAAGACGAGTCGTCGCCAAGTCGAATATTTCTCAGCTTGAATGTGTGGGTAAGTATAAATACAGTTTTTAAATAACTTCATCTCCCGTCAACTAATGTAAACTAATGTACTACACTATCAATGTGCAGTTGAATGCTAAGTATCTGGAGAATTCGGTTGATCAACTAGATGCAATCAGATATACGATTGAGAAGTTTTTGGGTGAGGATGTCGACGAGCTTCTGGTTAATTGTAAAATGGTAAGAGGGGAACAGTTGTATAAAAAAGATACACCAAAATTACTCTATGGAAAAATAAAACAAATTGTGTTTGTACAGGTTTTTGTCCCTGTTGGTGTTGCCCGAGAAGACAGTGGTATGATTTTCCTGTTGGTGTTTAACATGTTGAATTCAACCATAGAATTGCTTGACAGCAGTCTCCATCCTGAGGAAAAGGGATTGAAAAAATATGGGAAAGAAATATATGTGCTGGTGAGTTGAAGTTTTGAAGATGCATTCAAAGTTGAATTTACAGTTGCATGTTAGAATTGCAATTTGTAGTTGCATTTTTTAGTTGCATATGGTAGATGCAACTATCTAATGTGTTCTATTTTCAATTTGTTTGAAACGGATAGATGCAGTGATTGAGGTGCTTTTGGAGCGTGGCAACCCAAAGGCTGGTGGGTTAAAGGTGACCAGAATTGATAGAGTGATTCTGCCGTGGTGCACTCCAAATAACGATAACGAAAGTGGCGTGCTCCTAATGCGGCATTTTGAAATATACATGGGGGATAAAGGTCGTGCATGGGAAATCGAGATGGATATGCCAGAAAAAAATGTAAGCGAATTTATTTTGTTTGGGGTATGTAATTGACACAAAATATAGTCTCATGTGTAAAATAACTTATGCAGATCAAATCTCGGTGTACTATTTTGCGAAAGATGTATCTGTACCAAATTTTGAAGTCTCTATGCAACGAAAGTGGTATCGAAATAGTCAGGCTAGCAAAGGAGCATGAGGAGTCAGAATAATTGTAGTAGGGGCCTTGAAGAAACTGTGTATAATATGCTATATTTTGGGTTGCATTGGTGTATTTTGGGTTGCATTTTGTGTAGTAGGAGTCAAATCTCGGTGTACCGTTGAAGTCTCCATGCAACGAAACTGGACATGTAACGTAGAACCCGGGCTCGTGTTAGCGATAATGGGTTTTTTGAGTTAACATTTGGAACATATAATTTATTGATCCTGTCGTTGCACTTTATTGTTGCGAAATGTTGTTGCACTTTATTGTTGCAACTTGTTGTTGCAGCTTGTTGTTGCAACTTGTTGTTGCAACTTTATTGTTGCAACATGTTGTTGCACTTTATCATTGCAACCTGTTATTGCAACTATTACTACAGCTCCCCCTGTGCAACTATTGCGACACCCCCTGTTGCAACTTGTTACAACTTTTTGTTACACTTCCCAAATGCAACTTGTTGGAACTCTTGCCACACCCCCCTCTGTACAACTTGTTGTTGCACTTCCCAAATGCAACTTGTTGTTGCACCTCCTGGTTGCAACTTGTAGTTGCACGTTTACGAATGCACTTATTTCTGCGCTTATTTGTTGCACCTTCTAGTTGAAGTTTTATGTTATTTTTTTGTTATCTGCTGTCGGAGTAACATTGCAACTATGAATCTAAACTTAGCTTAAAATTAACACTTGCATTTTTACTGTGGTGTCAATTACAACGCAGCGGACATTCGTCTAACAAAAAAACTTTGATCAAAAAGGCTTTAATCAAAAAGGCAGATTTTCTTCATGACATGGCTTATCTTAAGTTGGTAGAGAAGGCAGATTTTCTTCAACTGTTGGAAAGATATACCTAGCTTCGTTTTTGGGATTTGAGTCACATGTACGAGTGTCATGGCCAGGTTTTTTACATAACTTGCATAATTGCGGAGGCCGCTTCGACTTTGAAACATTACGTAAATATTGGGACTCAGCTTCACCAACTATCCTCTTCCCAGACCCCTTCGTGTAAACATGTTTTGGAGGTAATACCGTAACTTGCTTGGGGTGAGGCGCACCGATTAATTCGGCGATGATTTGACTATTGTCTTTTGGAAGTTGCCCAGAATTGGCAGCCTCTAATGTCGAACGCATTTCTTTGACTAAAGACAACATTTGGTCTTTCTTACCTACATTGTTCCCAACAATTTCGATACACGCCTTAGCTCGGCAGTTGCATCTTGTGTACGTCAAAACGCGTTCGAAAGCCGCTCCTCTGATTGTTAAATCAGGTTTAGAGTTGCTGCTCCCCTGTTTGTTGCAAAAAACATTTTTACTTTTCACCCGTCCATCAATTAAGTGTTTCTCATTACCGAGACGTACTTCGAAATTGCAAGCTGCAACATAGGTTCGATAAAAGTGTATCCCCGCCTCAATTGACTGAAATTTTTGTTCATGTTTGGGGGTTAAGTGTTCAGCACACAACGGAGTCCAATATGTTGCACCGTTCGGCGATGTAGTCACTAAACAATGAGAATCATCCATTACCATACAACTGCGGGTTCCACCTGCATACAGAACACAATTTAGGTAAAAAGCATGTCATTTTTGTTCAAAATAATGCAATAGAATACAACACAGGGACGACTGCATGCTGAGGTGCAAGTGGATAAAAAATGCAATTATGGGATGCAACTACGAGGGTGCAATTGTAGATTGCACATGTGAGGTGCAACAGCAACAGTTAAAATGCAGATACCATCACCTTGCTCTGGCGCGCCGCCGGCTAGCGATCCCAACACAATTTCGCATTGATTCCCACCCAAAATATGGTCTTCGCATTGATCTCGCGTATGGGACTTTGCAAAACTTGAAATCTCTTGAGAAACACTTTCGTCATTATCCATTGAATTCTACAAACGGGTAAGGGTGATTGTTCAGTTGAGTATGAGTTGAGATGGGTTTACAAGTAAAACGGGTGAGAATGAGATGGGTTTACAAGTAAAACGGGTTGAGATGGATTGAGAATATGGGTCGGAGTTGATTAAGGAGGTTATGATAAAACTTGAAATTTTAAAAGCTTGAGGTGTGAAAATGGTGGAGGGAATGAAAAAATGACATTATGAAAATGAGAGAATGGTTGATTAAGGAAGACATTGCATTAAATGAAGATGAGAGAAGGGTTCAAAACATCACATTGCATTAAATGTAGCCATCTAATCAAGCATTAAATGCTAACTAGACTAACTAAACTAACTAATATCCTAACTATTCCCATAATACCCTTTAGTTTGACTAATAGTTGACCATTGCTAACCATTGATTTTAAACCCATCCAATGACCCATAGTTGGACTCATGGATCCACCAAATAGTGGTGGATCCACCAGAGGGATTTCCTATATAATAGTTCCAATATATATTCGCAATATTCATGACTCCACTGGGTCAATTTGTGATTTTATATGAACTACTGATACTCATTCAACCAAATGATAAATTCTAATTTAAACTTTAGTGTAATTTATGTACATAATCTAGCCAAATTATTTAATTGGCTTAACTAGATTATGAGTTCACATTTGTGGTTCCTTCAGGGAACATAAGAGATTTGCGTTTACTTTTATTATAAACAATCCATATAAATTTGCCAAGTTTACATCCCGATCATGCCGAGTCACCATTTGAGAAGAACTGCAGGTTCTTAAGTGGGTGTTCATGTGAACTTTCGGTGATCTTTTGGGTCATCAGTTCATCGGTGACTGACTCAAACTTGCCACAAAGAAAGACAATTAGTATCCACTAAACTTCCGGTTAGTGATATCAAATAGAATCACTTGATTTCTCATTATGTATATCTAATGGTTATCTCATTTTCACTCTCTTCAGGGAGTAATGTATTACTTACAAGGATTTCAAAGCATACGTATTACTCTTCAGGAATAAATGTATTATACAAATTTACACTTGAAATAATAAATTTATATTCATCCATTCCGAGAGATAAATATCACTCTTCTGGAGTGATGGTCATACTACTCTCTTTAGGAAATAATATTTTACAATTATCTACTTGTAAGATAATATAGCCATTCTTCAGGAGTATATGAATTTCTTTTAAATCACAAGATAATATAAAGCATCAAATTTTTAACTAATTACAGCCTTGTTAATGTATACTCACTTTTAGGAATAATACTTTAATCTTTATTTCATGTTCTCTTCTGGAGTGAACTATATAGACACTCTTCTAGAGTCAATATCAATATATATTTTCTTCGAGAAATGACTTTGTGTATACCTCAAATTGCATGTTCATCCATTTATTAAGAATGAAAAATACTGCAATGTATACCCACTCCATAAGATACATAAGAATAATTAATAGTGTACATGCGATTTCTTCTGGAAATACATGTATATAATTCCCTAAAAAAATGTGCACATGTGTCTACTTCAGGAGAACACATACATATAAATTACTTACATCCACTTCCGAGATAATAGCATTTTATAAAAAATATGTATCATATACCCTCTTCAGGAGGATTAAACAAATATGAACTAAAATATATACATGTTTGTATTACTTCACTTTAAATAAATAAATAAATTATTATAACTCAAAGAAATCAATAAATAAATCAACATGCATAAACTTCAGGTCTTACGTATATAGTATCCTCTTCAGGAGAATTGAAAGATATATTAAATACATCAATTATAATCACTTCTGGTGTTACACATATATTATTCCACATCTAAAAATTATAGAAACGTTGCATGATTCCACTACAGGGGAATATAACAATATAACATTTGTGTAATCACTTTGAGAGTTACATGTTTGTTTAAGGATACTTAAATGGGTAAATTACAGAAAATCACCCCTATAATAGAGGTAATTACAGAAAACCACCCCTATAATAGGTATTTACAGAAAACCACCCCTATAAATAGCTCCGTTAGCATTTCACCACCTCGTTACTATTCCGTTACTATTCCGTTAGATAAATTATTAAAAAAACTAAAATTATTATAAAAATGTAAATAAATTTATTTATTTTAAATAAAATAAAATAAATTAAATTAAATTTTAATTAAATTTAATTAAATTCACAGTATTTAATTAAGAATCATTATGTATATTTAATAAGAAAAAATTTATAAAAAATTGAAAACCTTCAAATATTATACTTTTAATTTAAATAATAACATTATACTTAGAAAAAAAATCAAATATTATACTTATGAAATTATTAATATTAAAAATATATTCATCATTAGTTCATGAAATGATGTAATTAATGTGTTATTTCTTAAATCTAAATATTCAAATCATATGGTTTATGCAATTATATTACGTTTCATCAAATTAGTGTATTAAATATTATATTATGAAATAATAACATTATACTTCAAATATTTTTTTATAATTTAGGGTTTAGGGATTAAAATTAAAAGTCAATAGAGTATATAATATTAAAATAATTAATATAGGATTTATTATCATTTATTTAAATTTATTATAATATGTTTAGTATTTTTAATAATTTATCTTTTTTTTGAAAAAAATAAAAAATAAAAAAATAAAAATAATAAAAAAATAAAAATAATTTATCTAACGGAATAGTAACGGGAGGTGGTGAAATGCTAACGGAGGTATTTATAGAGGTGGTTTTCTGTAAATACCTATTATAGGGGTGATTTTCTGTAATTACCCCTATTATAGGGGTGGTTTTCTGTAATTTACCCTACTTAAATTCCAAATAAATAAAATGTAATGATTCCGCTTCAGGGGAATTTAATTTTGATAAATTGCACTTCATAAGAATTGATGATGATTCCACCTCCAGTGAATCAATCTTGGCTTAATGAATTGCATATGACTGATTTCACTTCAGGTGAATCAAACTATTTATGTCAACGGTTCCACTACAATGGAATCAAGTCACATAAATTCACATATACTTATAGACACTTCTGGTGTGTTCACTTCGCCGGAATGGAATCACTTGGAATGGAATCACTTGGAATGGAATGAAAGGATGAATCTAAAATGAAACTATGTCCAAATTCATCATTCCATTCCCCCGAAATGCATTCCATTCCGGCGAAGTGAACACACCATTCTAGTGTAACTTTTTCCATTTCCACTTCGAGGGAACCAAACATGAAGATTACACATTATATTCATATATATGATTCCACTTCGGGGAAATCAAATCTTAAATACATAAGTAAATTTCATATCAACGATTCCACTTTAGGGAAATCAAATTACAAAGTTACATATACATGTGATTCAACTTCGGGTGAATAAAAACATGAATAGACTTCATATACATTTGCATATGATTCAACTTCAGGTGAATCAAAGCATGAACAAACTTTTAATCATAGATCTAATTCCCTTACAAAATTATCAAGTAATAAGTGAAGAAAAACGAGATATTGAATAATTTACTAATTTCTTACCATTACCTCTTACTTAGAGCAACTCATGTTGATAACGTGTTATAATACGAAGAAACATAAATAAATGATTTGTAAGAAACATATGATGTAAGGGATGAGATATGGAGGATTTTCATTCATCTTTATCATACATCCAACATCATTAAATAGTAGTACAAGAAGATAATTACTTAATAAAGAGGCATTGAAAGACTCAAATGCCAAAGGTCATCCAACCTAATAAAACCACATTTATAACATAGACAAAATAGTAAAAATCATTTTGCAAACTCAAAATTCAATATCTAAGGATTCTAGGAGGATTAAGTAAACGAGAGAACATAATTTTAATCGTTGATTTCTGTCAATACAATGGTTAAAATGAATAACCGTCAATCTTCTACCTCCCCATGTTTTTGTAAATATATTTAAATTTTAATAAAAATTCTATCTAATGCCAACCGCTAGTTTAATCTAAACCAATGATTGAAATTTAGTCTCAACCTCTCTCATAAATTATTATTTTTCTAAATCTTAACCCCTCTATCTAAAATATAAAAGTTCTGCAAAATCAAATAAAAATTCATATCCAGGTTTTCAGATTTCAGTGCTTGTTTGAAAATACCCTCTAGCATTGAATTGGGTCTTAATTTTCACCAAAAAATAAAGTTTGGTCAGAGAAACTCCCAAATGCTTCACCTGTAAATTAATAAGATAGATTTTAATATTTCCCAATTTTCAATATTTTATCTATCAAGGAAGTTAAATAAAATGCTTGCAATAAATTTTATCGATTAATTGTAATAAATATCGCATTTCGAACCATTATTTAATCAGTGGATTGGCTCAAAGGCAAGTGTGTCATTACATTGAAACCCACTGCCACTACTTCCGGCTCCTCGATCAAACTAAGAAATGAAGATCATCTTCACATCGTTGCTTATCTTCGTTTCCTTGACTTTATGCGGTATTTCCACTTTGAGCATTGTCACGCTCTACTGGATATTTGTTTACCACTCGACTTTTTACAAGTCTATTAATATTTACTTTACTTTTCGTAGTTACTTTGAGTTCGGCAAAAGGGAGGAGATACTGTGTGGCGAAGACATCTGCATCCATCTGAACAAGAACTGATTGATAACATCAAGTATGTATGTGAAAATCTTAAATCCCATAGCTGCCAAGATTTTATCGGCCAAGGCAAACCATGTTTTGAACCCAATACATTGATCAATCATGCTTCTGTCTTGATGCACGTTTATTACGTGGAGAATGGTAAAAACTCTTGGAACTGCGACTTCAGAGGATCTGGACTTGTGACACATAACAATCCGAGTACGTTTCATTTTTCCGGTATTTATTTTCGATATTTTTTGTGAGATAAAATTATGTAAAGAGTACTCGTTTGTTTGTTAATTGTTGCAGGTTACTCCAAATGCAAGTATCCATGATTTATGAGACATTCATTTATCTTCAACAGCAATATAAAATAAGTAATGTCCGGAAATGAAACAATCTATTTTCTGTAGTTAATGAAAAACTTTATACTACCGAGATTTTATCATTTCTCAGCATTTAACTTATTTGAAATAAATAATGCATCAACGCGTGGAGGCTGTTCATTCTTTCCGCCTATGCGTGGAAGCCGTCGATTGATGCTCAATGCTTGGATATTGATGGATTATTGAAGTTCATTGGTGGTAGTGCCTAGATGGCTTGTGCGATCAAAGTATTAGTTGTACTCGATGAATATGTAATATCTTGTACTCAATTGTAAACCCACCCATCAAAAAAAAATGTGTAGGACAATAAGAAATGAATAATTGTTACGTCACTTGAAATTTTATTAAATAAGAGTTCGATATTAGCTATTAGTAATAGATTCCAGAGGTACAAAATTTCAATTTTTCATTTTTAGTAATTTAACTATTGATAATGATAACCGTCAATCTATAATCGCTCCGTTCGTATTTTTTATAAATTCAATCGTCTAATAATTAAATTCAACA
>QZGG01003671.1:0-21405 GCA_006409495.1 Sedum album | reverse complement strand
ACATCTCCAATGAAGCAGCCTCCCTTGGAGACATTACTTGAAGCAGACCTTGTTCGCAAAGTTATGAGAGCACTCCATATAGAATATCGTATGAAGGTTGTAGCTATTCAAGAACCCAAAGATGTGTCTAAGCTGAAGCTAGATGAACTAATGGGTTCATTGAAAACGTTTGAGATAATGCTTAATGAGGACGCTCCAGCTAAAGAATCTTACAATTTTAGCCTCAAATATGATGTTAAGAAGTGTCCAACGCCCGTCCAGACAAGCATCTGAAGCTGGCAGACCTTACTTCAAAAATAAGTATGACTCTGAAGCTGAAGAATTCAGTGTTCATGAGCGCAGCGGCTATGGACATATTAAAAAGAAGTGCAACATACTTAGAAGAAAAAGAAGGCTGCAACAACTAGCTTTAGTGATTATGAATCTGAACAATCTAGTGATGATGGACAAGCCAACAATTACCTAGCCTTAGCCACCACAGATGACACAGACATCCCTGTCATAGAAAACATGCAGAGTGTCAATGAAGCATCTAGAGAAACTAACTCTATCACAGATAGTGATGAAAGCTGGCATAGAAAGAAATCTATAACAAACTGTCATAGAGATGAACAAATGACCAGTTGTCTCAGAGAACCTGTCATAACTAATGAAGGTTCATCAAGCTGTAGTGATAGTGATGAAGAGTTTAGTAAGGATGATATTTGTGAGAAGTTTGTTAATCTATTCCACAAATTGGAAAAGGACCAGATTGTGTTATCTACACTTAACGCTGACCAAAGTAGATTGTTAACATCCTTAGCTGAGACTGAGAATAAGCTGAAGCACAAGAAAGAAGAACACTCTGTGACTAAAGCAGAACTTGCTCGAGTTCAAAAGTTTGCCAACATGTTGAACAAAAGAACAAAAGACTTGGATAGCATTCTAGATGCTCAACGAGCTGGATCACAAAAATTAGGAATAGGCTATGACTATCAAGAAACTTCTGGTGTAACAAAGTTTGTCCCAGCTATGACTACACTCACCACAAAACACCCTAAGACAAAAAAAAGGGTGAAGCTTCAGAAACACAGAGTCATAGATCTGCGTTTGTGTTATAACTGTGACAGGGAGAGACATATAAGAAGAAATTGTCCAGAGTTGTGTTGTCACAGAAAGAAGGTTGAGACACCACCTATGACTAAACGACGATATTTCCAAAATCAACAATTTAGGGGGAGAAGATATAATTGTTATGTTGTCACGGATGGAATTAAAAATCCTACTCCAAAGACCAAGCTAGTTTGGAGAGTCAAACAGGTGAAACAGGCATGTCTTGCTACAGATGAGGTTTCGACTAAGAATGGCATTACGACTACGACAAACACATCAAGCAAGGACGAAGCTGCAGCTGGTAAGACAGAAAATGAAGTTGAGAAACTTATGACTACTCAAGCTGAGACAGACTCCATATTAAAAGAGAAGAGGCATTGCTACAGGGGGAGTTCATAGTAAAATAATTTCATGGAAGCAATTAAAGTTAGTGTCTGACAACACTAAATCTTAGCCGGTCATAGAGATATTAGTTGGACTGTCCTACATAATTATCTAATATATGTGACTCAGAGAGAGTTAAAGAAGAATAAGCCCCTTTCAATTTTTAGGCCAAAAAGGGGGAGTAAATGGCTGAAGCAAGCATTTGAAGACTTGAACAAATAATGAGCTAGTTTTGCCAAAAAAATGTCAAGGGGGAGATTGTTGTTCCAAATGTATGACATGTTTTAGAAAAGAATAATTCAAGTCTTAAAGGCAGTCAAAGGGAGCAGAACAAGGATACAGCTAGGACAGGAAATTAGTCAGAGCAAAGACAGGGTAGTTTGCTAGCGCAGCTAGGCCAGGGAGGTTTTCTAATATGAATTTGGAAATTCAATATCTACAAGTATTACAACCTGAAGCAGGATTTCATAAGCAAGATTAGTAATCTGGATTAGGATGATTTTAGAAAACCTAGTCATAGAAGGTTTTGTATAATTTCCTAAAGCTGGAATTTAGAAGTACAAATGTCATTATGAATTATGATGTCTTAGCCCATAATATATAGAGTTCAGATTTGCTGAAGACAAACAACCCAAAAAAAAAATCAAAGGCTTATACATTCTATCGAGAGACTTGGAGTCAGAAGGAGATTGTGAACTTGTGCCTGTGACAGGACACCGTGCAAGACATAAGGCATATCAGTTCTACTGATACCCTGCTGCAGAAGATTACTGTAGCGAACGAGCTGTGACAGGCACTCAGGAGGAGTTGTCTTAGACAAGTAGGAGAAGTTTCTCTACCTACAAGGTAGTAGGTTTAGGTTTATTGAGTTGTAGTATAGGTCGTCTTGTCGTAGAAATGTTGTACTAAACTCTGAGAATAAATCTAATACTTGTTGGACCCGGGAGAGGGTTCCCCACATTACGGACAAGTTGTCCTAAAGTGGGTTAACAAATTATGCGTGTGACTACATTGTTATTGTTAACTGTTTTAACACAAGCTGTCACAAACAGTAGGTAACTTGTGACAGCCTAATTAGCATATTGGGACTAAATCTATCTTGGACAGTAGAATTTCAGCAAGTGAACTGAAAGGCTCATCAATTAAGTCCACGGAGGCTTCTCACACTTCTGCAAACAATTCGCAAAGTCAATCCCCAGCTAATATCTCTCAGACAAAGAGTGGTGGCACGAAAAAAGGGGCTCTTGTGCATCAAGTGCCCAATCATAATAGAAATGGTAGTCTTCAAACCATCAGAGCCATATTAAGTAGACTTCCTTGCATGTCTGATGAGGAGCAAACCCCAGACAAGGATCTAAGTTCAACGGCTGGAGATCAAAATCACCCACTTGGAATGAGAACAGAAAAGACATCGACAGATCTCATAATGCAGGATCAGTTTCCTCATATTGGTACTACCTCTCCCTCCCAATAATGCTGATGTTTAAATTGATATCTTGGAATGCTAGAGGTATTCGCAGCAAAGGTACTATTTCCTTTCTCATAAATATTCTTAGATTACATAATCCTGATCTACTCGTTATGATGGAGCCTATGTCTGAAGGTGATTTTCTCCCTAAGTTGCAAGATTCTCTTAAATTTCATAACTCTGCCCATGGCAGTGACATGAACAAGAAGATATGGATTCTATGAAATGACAGTGTGAGCTTGAAAAATTTCTGGTGGCATGATCAACATGTTTTTTGTCATTTAACCATAAATGGTTCTGGTCAGAATATCCTGTGCTCTTTTGTTTATGCAAAGTGTACAAGGCCTAAGAGGCTTTTTCTGTGGCAAAGCTTAACTAATACTTCTGATTCCAATGACCTCCCCTTGTTAGTAGGTGGTGATTTCAATGTCATTTCCCACGGTGGAAAAAAAAGGTGGTCAGCCCCCAGACTACAACTCTATGTTGGACTTCAAAAATTTCTCCACCAGGGTGGTATTAGCGATGCTGGTTACTCTGGCGGTCAATTTACTTAATGCAATGATAATAATCAATCGTTGGAGTTCCCTATTAAGCTATCCCAAGAAAAGTTAATGTGCGACGTGGAATCATTGAATACATGGCCAAATATAGAACATGAAGGGAGATCAAACGAGACACAAAATGACGTAGAAAATTCAAGAAGACGAGGAGCTTGGCATAGGAAAGCACCAAAATGGATTAAAGACTATACTCGTTAATATGTCTATGTGATATGGATATAAATATGATGGGTCAATTTGTAAAACACAGACAAGCGAAAAACATTATTTCTGAACTTTCTATTCTTTCACTCTCTCGTGTCTAAATCTTCTTCTACTTCTTATTCTTCATTCTTTCAATCTTATCAACTGGTGCTTTCATTCTTACATTCATGGCAGAAGGAACGAGATCAGCAAAGCTGTTATTCTCATCTAGATTAAAGATCATGCCAGGGAAATTGCGAAGCAGGTGACTGGACCATTTACAATCACAAAAATCTTTCCACATGGAGCCGTAGAGCTCGAGGATGAGAAAGATCATCATCGCTTCAAGGTAAACGGCCAGCGCATTAAGAAGTATCTCTCGGGCCCTGTTCCACCAGTACAGGAATTCGACCTCTTATCACCAGGTGAGTTAGGAGAAGCTGCACGAGATCTAGCAGACGCGCGCACCACAAACACGCGCGCCAGAAGACGCGTACAAGAGGTCGCGCGGACATTGAGAAAATACCACGGCACTGACCAAATCAGGCACTGTCGAGCCAGCGACGTTAAAACCAAGGCACTTCCGGGAGGTAACCCATGCATTGCTATTGCTTTCTTTTTTTTACTTATGCATAACGTGAGGACACGTTTTTTGTTTAAGTGGGGGGGCAGTAGTATATATTATCTTAGGAGTAGGAATTTTCATTAATTTTTTCGTTTTTTTTAGGATAAATTTTTCGTTTTAGTTTAAAACAAACCAAACCGATAGTTGAACACATCTCAAGAGGTATCTGCGCGCGAGAAGCATTGGCGTGCGCAACCTGTGTGCGTACTCGCGCACCTGAGGTAATTTGTGCTTATATGACATATTCTGATTTTTGGTAATTTTTTCGAATTTTGTGTATCTCTTGAGTGGAATAACGAGGGATGTGGAGTTGATAGAAAAGTCCTAGAGAAGCAGTCGATCGAACGAAGCTTGAGGATCGGTTGCATGGTTATGAGTATTCGTGGAGGTTGGTACTTCGCGGTCAAAGGACAAAGAGCAAGCTCAGTCACGCAGATGCCAAAGGCGAAACCCTACCAGCGTGACGAGACGGAAAAACAGACCGTCTTCGTGGAAGTTAGTTGCTCAGGAAGGGGCGCGCGGTTGCAAACGCGTGACCTGACTTGCGCGCGACTTATCAGAAGCGAGAGCGGGGCGTGGTTCCATAGCTGTTATCCGAAGGCCGTGATTGGAAGCCGTTCTAGGGAAAAATAAGGATCCGGACCAGAAAGCAGAGTATTCAATTCAAAGTGAAAGCATACAAGGCCGAAACAATGAAAAGAAGAATCGTGCAACAGAGTTTATCAATATGTCCGAGAAACAAACAGTAAAGCGTCAAAGACGTAGAGCTCAGAAAACCCTAAGACGCGGATCAATCACGTACCAAAGAAAGCGGATACGAATAACCATGCAATCGCGAATCAAGAAGAATTCGGTGACCGGTGCTTAAGCAGGACTATCTCCCAATCATCCAAATTGATTTGCATTCCACAAGAGAGGTAACACAAGGTTAGAATCAATTACTGTAATCAGTTTAGTGTTGTAGAGTCACAATTGCGCAGGTTGTGAGAGTGGCGCGCATGTGTGGTGCAGTAAGTCCAACATTCACGCGTGCAGTACACTAGAGGTAAGGAAGCTGACTTGTTCAGGGACGAACAAGAGTAAGTGTGGGGGATTTGATAGAGCAGTTGTATGCTATTTTATGTCCTTTACACTGCTTTTATTCTAACATATTATGGTATAAGATTACGCTTTTGGTGTAGTTTTGTATTTCAGGTCTTAAAGAAGAGTTAGAACAAAAACGCAACAAGGAGGCTGAATCTCGAGCAAAAAGATAACAAGGCAACGACAACAGACAAGAGGCAACTTGCGCGCGAGCAACATGGCGCGCGAGTGAAGGTCGCGCAGAAGACAGCAAAACGGTGACGTCAGCAGATAGCGAGATATTCGGAACGATGACGTCATCACGCGCGAGAATATTTCTAAGTTCGGTTTTTGGAGATTTAAGGTTTCCTAAGCTGATTTTTAGAGATAAGATGATTTCCTACAGATATCCTTGCCTAAATATTCGTGGAAACCCTAGAAGGCAAGGACTATAAATACAAAGCTTATGGAAATCTCAGGATGACACTTAGAGAGAGAGCTGACGGCGCAGAGCTTAATTCCGGCGAAGACGTGCGCGCAAGCTGTCACGCGAGCCTGACGACGCAGAATCAGATTTGTCTTGTTATTTTAGTTGTCTTATAATTATTCTTGAGATGTATTCGATCAGTATGTCTAGCTAACTTACTGATTTCGGTTTGGATTTGAATCTATGAATAATATGTTTTTGAGGTCTTGTTCTTAATTTGCATGATTAAGTTTAGTATTATTATTCCGCACTCCATTGCATGATAATTAGGTTAGACAATTAAGCGAAGCCTTGCACCGCAGACTTAGTTGTAGAATCTAGTATCTATAGTTAAACTATCAGAAGTACGTGACTGTGAATGATAGGAGTAACACTAGAATAGGCAGTAACTACCTTGACCGGATTCGTTATTGACTAGACTAGATTGAGTAATAATATCATACAAACCTTGACCGGAATGTGTGTAGGTTATTAAGCTGTGACAGGACCTTAATCTACGTGGACAATTAATCATGTGCTTTAGTGACCGAGGATAAAACATAGAGTTCATAGTGAAGAATCTGAACCGGATTCATCTCTTGCATATTTATTTGCGTCTTCATACTTGCTGTCTGTGTGTGCGCCAGTTGTACTTGCGCAACAGTTTTTCTTTCTTTTAATTGTTCTCACGCACAACCCCAATTCTTTAGTTTTGTAGTTGAAAAGAGACTTCCACCGTTCCCTGTGGATTCGACCCCAGCTTGCCAATACTATACTAGTAAGGAGAGTCGGGACAAATTTGCAGCACTCAACGACGTGCTCGTCAAATTTTGGCGCCGTTGCCGGGGACGGCTAGAGAAGTTTTCTTTTCTTTTGTTATTACTTTTTGTTTCTTATAAAAAAATCCAAAAAAATTAGTTACGTTTAATTTAGCTGTTGTTTTTGTTTGCATGGAAGATTTTGGTGAAATAGTGTATCGGCAGAAGAAGAGAAACTCCAGACGCGCCAGCGCGCAACGCGAAACATTTTTGCTCGCCTGAACCCAGCTGAACTCGAATTAATCAGAAGAGAAGTACGCAGAGACTTAGAGTTCAGAATGGACGTTGAACTACCCAGAAATGATAATCAGTTGAATGACAACATGGATAGACGCGCGCCACCTCCTGCGCGCGCGTACCTGCTCAACCAGTGGCGCGACGCACCATCAAGGAGATGTCTGCTCCTCAAGCTGTGAATCAACCATGGTGCATAGTACTGCCTCCAGATGGACACTTCGAACTGCGGACTCAGCTTGTTCACTACATACCAAAATTCCATGGTATGGCTAGTGAGAATCCAGTAAAACATGTACGAGAATTCGCAGCCATTTGTGAGAATATGAGGAATGGGAATGAGGACCCAGAATTGTTGAAGCTTAGAGCCTTCCCGTTTTCACTATGTGATTCAGCTCGACAATGGTTGATGGGACTAGCGCCGGGTTCAATAAGGACATGGCCCGAATTACAAGAACGATTTCTAGACAAGTTTTATCCCGCGGCCAAAGTGTCACTGCTGCGTCGGGAGTTAGCTGCGCCGAAACAGTTGCATGGGGAATCATTATCAGAGTATTACGAGCGGTTCAGGGAACTTGAAGCGAACTGCTACAATCATGGACTCCCGCAACATGTGTTGATAGAGAACTTCCTCAACGGACTTACTGAGATGGAGCTCAGGTTGTTGAATGCTTGCGCAGGAGGCAACGTGAGGAACATGTATCCGGAGGATGTATGGAAATTAATAGAGGACACGGCTGACCAAGTTAGATATCAAGTGTCACTAGAGAATAACCGCGCCAGAGCACTGCATCAAGTAGACGTGACCGGAGAGATCAAGGAATTGAAGGATATGATGCAGAAGCTAATGACGAAACAAAGCATCGAGACAAGAGCGTGTGAATTCTGTCACGCCACAGACCATCTTACTGACGCATGCCCCTCCCTATTCGAAGAACACGCAGATGTTAATGCAGTAGGAGGATGGAACAACGGACAAGCTAGGCAAGGACAGCCTAGATTCGGATTGGCAGAGAATGGGTTTAGTTGGAAGAACGACCAGAATTTTCAGAGGCCGCGCGCTGACTGGCGCGCGCAACCTAATGCTCCCACTGGCGCACGACCTTACGCGCCAGTACCTTCCTACAACCCACCGCACCGACGCACTGAAGGACAAACGCAGAATGCTCAACCACCAAAGAAATCATTAGAAGAAATAGTGGGACAGTTGGCAGAGACAGTAAGCAGAAACCAAGAGCAGAACGAAAAACGTTTTACCTTAATCGAGAGTCAGCTGTCACAAATTTCCGAGACCGTAACTGAGATCACAAACCACAGGAAGGCAGCTCAAGCCAGATTGCAGAATGGTGTTAACGCGGTGCTATTAAGGTCAGGGAAGGAAATATCGACTGCGCCAGAGACAACTCGCGCAAAGAAAAGCACACACGCGCAGAATACGGACTCAGCACCCGAGGCAAGCGCACCAGTTGCAGAGACGGATGGTCAGTCTAACAACAAACTACCACTTCCTTTCCCTACTCAGAGAACTAAGCCAAAGAAGACCGAGCTAGATCAGGAACTGTATGATCTGTTCAGCAAAGTAGAAATCAACATCCCGCTTATAGATGCACTGAAACAAATCCCGAGGTATGCAAAGTTTCTAAAAGATCTATGCACCAACAAAAGAAGAAAAGGTGGACAGCAAGAGCAAGTGCAGCTGAACGCAAACGCCTCAGCGATAGTGCAACACAAGGTACCACCTAAATGCAAGGATCCAGGTACGTTCACTATCTCATGTACTATAGGTAACTCTGAAGTGGATAACTGCATGATAGACTTAGGGGCATCTATAAATGTTCTACCTCATTCTTTATACACATCCCTACGCATTGGACCACTTAAGCCTGCAGGGTTGACAATCCAACTAGCGGATAGGTCATGCAAGCAACCAGTAGGCATGGTCGAAGATGTGCTTGTGAGGGTAGGAGAATTGGTGTTTCCAGCAGATTTTTATGTGCTAGAGATGGAAGGAAACGTAGCTGCCGACACTGCTCAAGTATTGCTCGGCCGACCCTTCTTGATGACCGCACGAACAAGAATCGACGTATGGAAAGGACGCTTTCAATGGAAGTTGATAATGAGGTCATACACTTCAATATATTCAAGGGCATGCAGTTTCCACATGATGATTCCACGATTAACGCACTGGATATTATCGATGAGGCGGTGGAAGAAGAACAGGCGCGTCAGGTAACTGGCGCACTACCAGAAGCGCACGAAGCAGAAGAGAACACCAAAGCTGCCGACCTGAGGTATCTTGTTTCTAGTACTGAATCATGTGTTACTGACACGGCTGTCTCTCGTAACATACAGGAATCGAAGATCACACTGAAGCAACTCCCAGAGCACCTGAAGTATGTGTTTTTGGACGATAAAGAGACCAAGCCGGTGATTATAAAGAATCAGTTAGAACCTGCGCAGGAAGCACGTCTAATAGAAGTCTTGCGCAACAACAAGGGTGCGCTCGGATGGACATTAGATGACTTACGCGGGATCAGCCCGGACGTATGCATGCATCGAATTCTGTTGGAAGATGGAGCCAAACCATGCAGGGATGCCCAACGAAGACTAACCCGATTATGATGGAGGTAGTACAGAAAGAAATCATCAAGCTGCTAGACGCTGGAATCATTTATCCCATCTCTGATAGTAAGTGGGTAAGCCCGATACATGTTGTCCCAAAAAAGGGTGGAATCACAGTGGAGAAAAACGCAGCAGGAGAACTAGTGCCAAAGAGGATACAGACTGGTTGGCGCATGTGCATAGACTACCGGAAGCTGAACGCAGTGACGCGCAAGGATCACTTTCCCTTGCCTTTTATAGATCAGATGCTTGACCGATTGGCAGGTAAACCACATTACTGTTTCTTGGATGGATTCTCAGGTTACAATCAGATTCCCATAGCTGCGGAAGACCAAGAAAAGACGACGTTCACATGCCCCTTCGGTACGTTTGCCTTCCGGCGCATGTCTTTTGGATTATGCAACGCGCCAGGTACGTTTCAGAGGTTAGTAATGAGCATATTTTCGGACATGTTGGGTTCATGCATTGAGGTGTTTATGGACGACTTTACTGTGCATGGGAACACGTTTGATGAATGTCTGGATAATTTAGATAAAGTCTTGAAACGTTGCGTATCTAAGAACCTGGTCTTGAATTATGAAAAGTGTCACTTTATGGTCACGCATGGAGTAGTACTAGGTCATATTGTCTCTAGAGAAGGGTTAAAGGTAGACAAAGCAAAAATCGATCTTATTACTAGCCTGCCATACCCCACTAATGTTAGAGAGATCAAATCTTTTTTAGGGCATGCTGGATTCTACAGACGCTTCATTCAAGATTTTTCTAAAATATCTACCCCATTGTCTAACCTCCTGCAAAAGGATGTAGTGTTTGATTTTACAGATGCCTGTCGCGCAGCGTTTGATTCACTGAAGCGCGCACTGACTAGCGCGCCAGTACTACAGGCGCCAGACTGGAGCATACCATTCGAATTGATGTGTGACGCAAGCGATTATGCTGTGGGCGCAGTACTGGGCCAGCGCAAGGATAAGAAACCACACGCCATCTACTATGCCTCGCGCACACTGGATCCAGCGCAGCGGAATTACACCACCACGGAGAAAGAGTTACTCGCCATTGTGTTTGCCCTGGAGAAATTTCGTGCATACATATTAGGGGCCAAAGTCATCATATTCACGGATCACGCAGCACTGAGGTACTTATTGTCCAAGAAAGAAACTAAGCCGAGGCTCATGCGTTGGTTATTGCTTTTGCAGGAATTTAACATTGAGATCAAGGACAAAAAGGGCTCGGATAACACAGTAGCAGATCATCTTAGTCGAATAGTCAGGGACGAGGAACAAGGGCATATAACGGAAACTTTCCCCGACGAGCATATAATGACGATACAAGGTAAGGCCCCATGGTACGCTCACATCGTGAATTACCTGGTCACTGGTACGTTTCCCCCTTCTTTCAATAAACCGCAGCAATTACGATTAAAACATGACGCTAGAATGTATTTATGGGATGATCCGTACCTGTTTAGAATAGGCCCGGATCAGATACTTAGACGCTGCGTCCCAGATCATGAAATAGACTCAGTTCTAACCTTTTGTCATGAACACGCTTGTGGAGGCCATTTCGGCCCGAAACGAACAAGTAGAAAAATCCTAGATTCTGGTTTTTATTGGCCACACGTGTTCAGGGACTCTTACGCGCACTGCAAAAGTTGCGATAGATGTCAGCGCGCAGGTAATATATCGGCGCGCAACGAGATGCCACAGACGCCCATCATGGTGGACGAGGTATTTGATCTATGGGGAATAGATTTCATGGGACCCTTTCCCCCTTCCTTTGGATTTGAGTACATTCTTGTAGCAGTGGATTATGTGTCTAAATGGGTTGAAGCTAAAGCTACAAGAAAAGATGATGCTAAAACTGTTACTGATTTTTTGCGCACTAACGTTTTCTGCCGTTATGGTGTACCCAAGGCACTGATCAGTGACCAGGGAACTCATTTTTGTAACAGAATGATGGCACAGGTACTCAAACATTACGGAGTTCAGCATAGGATATCCACGGCTATCATCCACAGACAAACGGTCAAGCTGAAATCTCAAACAGAGAAATCAAACGAATACTTGAGAAGATGGTTAAACCGACACGCAAGGATTGGAGCCTCAGGCTGGATGATGCGCTATGGGCGTACAGGACGGCTTTCAAAACACCAATTGGAACTTCACCATTCCGGTTGGTTTTCGGGAAAGCTTGTCACCTCCCGGTAGAAGTGGAGCATAAGGCTTACTGGGCATTGCGTGCGTGCAATCTAGACCTGGATAGCGCAGGGCGTGAACGGATGTTGGACTTAAACGAGCTGGATGAGTTGCGTGCAGACGCCTATGACAGCACGCGTGACTACAAGCTGCGCACCAAGATATATCACGATAAGTTTATTCTTCGACGTTCTTTTAATATTGGTGATAAAGTGCTGTTATTCTCATCTAGATTAAAGATCATGCCAGGGAAATTGCGAAGCAGGTGGACTGGACCATTTACAATCACAAAAATCTTTCCACATGGAGCCGTAGACTCGAGGATGAGAAAGATCATCATCGCTTCAAGGTAAACGGCCAGCGCATTAAGAAGTATCACATGGAGCCGTAGAGCTCGAGGATGAGAAAGATCATCATCGCTTCAAGGTGAGTTAGGAGAAGCTGCACGAGATCTAGCAGACGCACGCACCACAAACCACGCGCGCCAGAAGACGCGTACAAGAGGTCGCGCGGACATTGAGAAAATACCACGGCACTGACCAAATCAGGCACTGTCGAGCCAGCGACGTTAAAACCAAGGCACTTCCGGGAGGTAACCCATGCATTGCTATTGCTTTCTTTTTTTACTTATGCATAACGTGAGGACACGTTTTTGTTTAAGTGTGGGGGGGCAGTAGTATATTTATCTTAGGAGTAGGAATTTTCATTAATTTTTTCGTTTTTTAGGATAAATTTTTCGTTTTAGTTTAAAACAAACCAAACCGATAGTTGAACACATCTCAAGAGGTATCTGCGCGCGAGAAGCATTGGCGTGCGCAACCTGTGTGCGTACTCGCGCACCTGAGGTAATTTGTGCTTATATGACATATTCTGATTTTTGGTAATTTTTTCGAATTTTGTGTATCTCTTGAGTGGAATAACGAGGGATGTGGAGTTGATAGAAACGTCCTAGAGAAGCAGTCGATCGAACGAAGCTTGAGGATCGGTTGCATGGTTATGAGTATTCGTGGAGGTTGGTACTTCGCGGTCAAAGGACAAAGAGCAAGCTCAGTCACGCAGATGCCAAAGGCGAAACCCTACCAGCGTGACGAGACGGAAAAACAGACCGTCTTCGTGGAAGTTAGTTGCTCAGGAAGGGGCGCGCGGTTGCAAACGCGTGACCTGACTTGCGCGCGACTTATCAGAAGCGAGAGCGGGGCGTGGTTCCATAGCTGTTATCCGAAGGCCGTGATTGGAAGCCGTTCTAGGGAAAAATAAGGATCCGGACCAGAAAGCAGAGTATTCAATTCAAAGTGAAAGCATACAAGGCCGAAACAATGAAAAGAAGAATCGTGCAACAGAGTTTATCAATATGTCCGAGAAACAAACAGTAAAGCGTCAAAGACGTAGAGCTCAGAAAACCCTAAGACGCGGATCAATCACGTACCAAAGAAAGCGGATACGAATAACCATGCAATCGCGAATCAAGAAGAATTCGGTGACCGGTGCTTAAGCAGGACTATCTCCCAATCATCCAAATTGATTTGCATTCCACAAGAGAGGTAACACAAGGTTAGAATCAGTTACTTTAAATCGGTTTAGTGTTGTAGAGTCACAATTGCGCAGGTTGTGAGAGTGGCGCACATGTGTGGCGCAGTAAGTCCAATATTCACGCGTGCAGTACACAAGAGGTAAGGAAGCTGACTTGTTCAGGGACGAACAAGAGTAAGTGTGGGGGATTTGATAGAGTGCAGTTGTATGCTATTTTATGTCCTTTACACTGCTTTTATTCTAACATATTATGGTATAAGATTACGCTTTTGGTGTAGTTTTGTATTTCAGGTCTTAAAGAAGAGTTAGAACAAAAACGCAACAAGGAGGCTGAATCTCGAGCAAAAAGATAACAAGGCAACGACAACAGACAAGAGGCACTGCGCGCGAGCAACATGGCGCGCGAGTGAAGGTCGCGCAGAAGACAGCAAAACGATGACGTCATCACGCGCGAGAATATTTCTAAGTTCGGTTTTTGGAGATTTAAGGTTTCCTAAGCTGATTTTTAGAGATAGAGATGATTTCCTACAGATATCCTTGCCTAAATATTCGTGGAAACCCTAGAAGGCAAGGACTATAAATACAAAGCTTATGGAAATCTCAGGATGCACACTTAGAGAGAGAGCTGACGGCGCAGAGCTTAATTCCGGCGAAGAGTGCGCGCAACCTGTCACGCGAGCCTGACGACGCAATCAGATTTGTCTTGTTATTTTAGTTGTCTTATAATTATTCTTGAGATGTATTCGATCAGTATGTCTAGCTAACTTACTGATTTCGGTTTGGATTTGATCTATGAATAATATGTTTTTGAGGTCTTGTTCTTAATTTGCATGATTAAGTTTAGTATTATTATTCCGCACTCCATTGCATGATAATTAGGTTAGACAATTAAGCGAAGCCTTGCACCGCAGACTTAGTTGTAGAATCTAGTATCTATAGTTAAACTATCAGAAGTACGTGACTGTGAATGATAGGAGTAACACTAGAATAGGCAGTAACTACCTTGACCGGATTCGTTATTGACTAGACTAGATTGAGTAATAATATCATACAAACCTTGACCGGAATGTGTGTGTAGTTATTAAGCTGTGACAGGACCTTAATCTACGTGGACAATTAAATCATGTGCTTTAGTGACCGAGGATAAAACATAGAGTTCATAGTGAAGAATCTGAACCGGATTCATCTCTTGCATATTTATTTGCGTCTATCATACTTGCTGTCTGTGTGTGCGCCAGTTGTACTTGCGCAACAATTTTTCTTTCTTTTAATTGTTCTCACGCACAACCCCAATTCTTTAGTTTTGTAGTTGAAAAGAGACTTCCACCGTTCCCTGTGGATTCGACCCCAGCTTGCCAATACTATACTAGTAAGGAGAGTCGGGACAAATTTGCAGCACTCAACGACGTGCTCGTCAGCTGCCATTCGCGCTCGGCAAAGTCAAAACAGATTGAATCTTTTGCAAGATGATGGGACATTTACAGATGACAGAGATATAATAGGAAACACTGCCCTAAACTTCTATAATAATCTCTTTAATGGCTACAATATCCCCCCGCAAGATCAAGACTTTAGCTGTTTGAACCAAGTTATTGATCCAGATACAAACACAGCTATGTGTAGATGTCCAGAGGAAGCAGAGATCTTCGATGCTATAAAAGACTTAAATCCTGACTGTGCTCCCGGTCCCGATGGGTTTACAGGTCACTTTTATATCTCCTGTTGGAACATTATTAAAAAAGATTTGATTGCAGCAGTAGAGGGTACTTCAGAGGGCTTCAACTGCCACGCTCATTTACTTCAACTCATCTTATGCTAATCCCTAAAGTTCCTAATGCAAACCAGATCAACCACCTCCGACCAATAAGCTTATGCAACTTCAGTCATAAAATTATTTCTCGTCTCTTAATAACTCGCTTGTCGTCTTGGCTGCCAAATATTATTAGTGAAGAACAAGTTGGTTTCGTTCCTGGGCGCTCTATTCATGACAATATAGCCTTGGCTCATGATTTAACTCATGATATCAACCATAGAACGGGGGGAGTAACGTGGTAATCAAGTTGGATATGGCTAAGGCTTATGATCGTGTTTCTTGGAGATTCTTGATACGGGTGATGCGAGCTATGGGATTTTCTGAATGCTGGTGTGACCTTGTGTTTCGGTGCATATCTAGTTGCTATTATTCTATAAAATGGGATGGCATGATTTACGGCTATTTTAAGGCATCGAGGGGAGTCCGACAGGGTGATCCGTTATCTCCGGCCCTTTTTGTTATTTCAATGGAATGGTTTAGCAGGTATCTTAATCAATCTGTTATCAATGGCTCTATCCTTCCTTACGTGGCAAAGCGAGGCAACTTTCAGGTCAATCATCTTTTATTTGCCGACGACATGCTTATATTCACAAATGGATCTATCAACTCTATTAAGAATCTGATGGATGTTATTTCAAAGTTTTGTTCTTGCTCGGGACAAGAACTAAATCATCTTGTCGACTACTAACTTCACGGAAGGAGAGCTTCCCTTAATGTACTTGGGTGCTCCCTTATTTCGAGGTCGCATTCGGACAGATTACTTTTGCCATCTGGTAGAAAGAATGAAAGAAAAAATTGCTGGCTGGGCTAAACGTTTTTTATCAATGGGAGGGCGAGTTACATTGATTAACTCGGTTCTTAATTCGATGGGGATTCATAACATGTTGATCCTTCCAGTACCTTGTTGCACCATTGATAAAATGACCTCTTTAATGTCTAATTTCATCTGGGATGTTGGTGAAAGTAAGAGGCGCCATTGGATTGGCTGGAAACGCATATGTCAGTCAAGGAGAGTGGCGGTCTTGGTATTCGAGATCCGCGTAACTTCATGCAAGCCATGCACGGCAAGCTTGCTTGGCGTTATTTGAATAAAAAATGCTTATGGGCTCGGTACGCTCACGACCGGTTTAGAGAAGGAGAGCGAGGGTCTCCTCTTTGGAATTCTTTTCATCATCTTATCGAGGTAATTCGACAAAATTGCTCGTGGAATTTTGGGAGAGGGGACTCTCTCGTTGGTGAAGTTTGTGATCTCATGAGATGCAGTGTTAATATTGAGTTGAGAAACAAACAATTAAAAGATGTTCTTTCGGACCCACAACAAAGAGCCACCTTTCTATCTAATGTGCCATCCACTGCTCAATCGGCCTTTGAGAACATCATCTTCTCCCAGAACCCTGATCGTCTTGTTTGGCATAGAGCCTCGGATGGTGAGTTCTCTATCCGTGCTTTTTGGAACTCTTTGCAAGATCATGTCCCTAACAATATATGGGGCAAGTATATTTGGCAGCCTTGGATTCAACCCAAGATATCATGCTTTCTCTGGAAATTATTTCATAATATTCTGCCAACAGATGACAACATTATGAAAACAAGGGTGCACCTTGTGTCTCGATGTGTCTGTTGTGCAAACCCAAAAATGGAATCAAGTCATCATTTATTTTTTTGTAGCGACTGGAGTAGAGATCTTTGGTCCCACTTGAGAAACATCTTTGACGTTCCAAGAGTGCATGGGAGACGAGCAATGGCTGAAACCTGGCTTAGCTTAGCTAATGGTGATTTTATTAATATGTTGACAATGGGCATGCTTGTTTGTTTCCTTTTGGGAGATGTGGAAGGCTCGCAATAAAATTGTCTTTGAAGGAAAATTAGTAGACTGGAAAAAGGCCAGTATGAGGTGGGGGCCTATTTTGGCTAGTTTAATAACAAAGGCGTATACTCCTTCACCTCGTAATAACCTCATTTTGAGAGCTTTGGGTATATGTGATCCAGGCTCAAGGCCAGCGAGAGACAAATGGAGAGTGTGGAAGCCGGGTATAGAAGGTCATACCCTAAACTTGGCTCTTTTAACTCGTCATAATGAAAGCTTAATAGCAGGCATTGTGCGTGATAATCAAGGTCGTTTTAAACTTGGCATTGTTGCAAATGTCTCGAGACGACGTCCTTTTGAAGCTATGGTGTTCGCTGTCAGCATTTTCCTAATGAAGAGCTCTCAACATGACCTTAATATTAAGACGGTGCAGGGATCTCATCCGCATATTGAATACTTTACGATGACAATGACAAAGTTCCATGGGATTTGCTCTTTATTAAACGTCGGATTGTTCAAGACAATCAAGGTGTTCGTTTCACTCGTATATGCTCTCTCATTAATCAATCTGCTATTGCTTTAGTTTGTACTGGCGCCGAAGGGCTTTTTGAGCACTGGACTGACCTTCCATGTCCGGTTCGTCGTTGCTTGGCTGTGGAAAGTAGGAGGACTGAGGTGCTCTGCAGGGAGGAATGTAATCACGGCTTTCCTATGCGAGCTATTCACACTATGGATGATTCAAGACTTCCTAGAATGAGGTTTCACACATGTTTACCGACTGATGATTCTACAGTGTCTTATGCTTACTGACGGGATACTCGTTGTTATTGTAATTGCAATTGCATGTAGTCTCATTAGTTTGATATGGGGTTTTCTTGACTTTTAGGGATTTCAAAAAAAAAAAAAAGCCTTTCTTAATCCCTTCCTAACGCCGTCAGACAAGGTCAACGTCAACTGCCGACACAAGCAGTTAGTCAGTAACGACGTTACTTCTTTAACGTTCAAACTCGAACGGCTACTCGTCTTAATGATGAGAATATTAATATCTAATTAACTATTTAATTTAACTCAAATTATTGTAATTAGCATTTGATGTGATCAGTCACTCCGAGTCTCTCTACTTGTCCAAAACGCTTGCTCTGCGCTCTTGGCCTCTCATTTTCTTCACTAAATATCTACTCAAAATCCTCAAGCCGCTTTCCGGATCTGGCAGTTCTGGATCTACAAGGTAAGTTATCTGGCCTTGTCCTGAATTTGGATTTTGTTGTTAATTTGATTTGTTGTTTGGCTGCTAATGTATAGCATTTTACTCAGTAGAGACTGGAGTCTGGAGTGAGTCATACTTAGATTTTAGGGTTTGAAAGCAGCTGTAATTATATTATTTCATAATTTTGCAGGGTATTTGTGAATTTCAATAGATGGCTACACTAGCAGACATATCAGTTGCAGCAGGGATAAATATACTCACTGCGTTGATTTTTCTAGTGGCATTTGCTATTCTGAGACTGCAGCCTTTCAATGATAGAGTTTACTTTCCTAAGTGGTATTTGAAAGGGTTGCGAACTGATCCAGATACTTCTGGAGGCTTTGGTAGCAGGTTTATCAATTTGGATTTTCGGACGTATTTGAGATTTCTTAACTGGGTGCCAGATGCATTGAGGATGCCTGAGCCAGAGCTTATTGAACACGCAGGGCTTGATTCCGCTGTTTACCTGCGGATTTATTTGCTAGGGTACGTTGCGATTATCAATTGTTTGGCTTTTTTCCTTGGATAGTCAGCTGCATTGTTTTTATGTTAAAATGATATTGTGGTTGATGTTAACTGTCTCATTATAACTTTCAAGCAGGCTGAAGATATTTGTTCCAATTGCATTCTTAGCATGGGCTGTTACGGTGCCAGTAAACTTCACTAATAGTACATTGGAACTCAGCAAGGCAACCTTCAGTGACATTGATAAGCTCTCAATCTCCAATATTTCGTTGGGTTCCCACAGGTACACAGGCTCTTACCAGTTTGTAATCTGGTATTCATCCCGTCATGTTATTGCAGTTTGTCTATGTTTTGTAGAAGTCTTACTACACTGCAAAGTCTTACTACACTGCTTCCCAAATCTATGATTCATAAACATCCATTTTAATAGAACTTCTTTGATCGGGCTTAGCTTTTTTCCCTTTGTTATTAGGCATATATTTAGGATTGAAGTCCTGATGTTTGTGTTGAGCTTTAGCCACATCTATTGGGTCCACTTTGTTGATGATTTTCTATTAACAATTAGTTTTAGGATATCAAGTGTTTGATGGAGACTATTACATTCATCTGCACAGCAGTGCTATTATTTATTTGAATTGTCTTGTGATCTCAGGTTTTGGACCCATATACTAATAGCATACGTCTTCACATTTTGGACGTGTTTTATGCTTCGGAAAGAATATGAAAACGTCACTGCTTTGCGATTACAGTTTCTTGCATCTGCAAAACGTCGTCCTGATCAATTCACAGTAGGTCCATTATTTGTGTAAAGATGGGTTTCTGCTTGGCTACTTGTTTCTTTAAGTTTTATGTGACACACATATCAAAACTTGCATTATCACTTTGACATTGTACTTTCATTACTGAGTCAATCTTTTCCCCCAGGTACTTGTTAGAAATGTACCACCAGATAATGATGAATCCATTAGTCAGCTTGTGGAGCACTTCTTTCTGGTTAATCATCCAGATCATTATCTCACTCATCAGGTAAATGTCATATATAAAGAAAGCTATAAATGTTTTCCTGATTGGATGCATTTTTTCTTTTGAAAGTCTATAATTCGCTGTTCTTTGTGCTACTCTTGTGTTCGTACTGCAAGTTAGGTGGCCATCATTCGAATTTGAACCTCATGAAACCTTCTTTGAGGTTTCTTTACTATAACAGTCATCATGCCTCTATCATGCCGAGCTTGAAGAGTAGATAATTATATTGCAAGCTGTGTCTACATTCTCTAGCTCACTTTTAGTAATCTTTCTATCGTTGTTAATCCAAATCAGGCTCTTTAGCTCTTTCGGTAGGTAGTGCCCAAAGTACAATTTTCTGCTTGTTTTAGCTTGTTGTCTTTTTTTGTATGTGCGGGATGAATGACTGACTCAAAGTCTATAACAGCAATGGTAGTGATACAGATAAAATTTTCCTTGTTTCTATACTTGACCCTTTGTAGAATGTCCTTTGCTTTCTTAACAAATGCTTTCTGAGTAAAAAATAGTTCATCCTTGGTTTGGGTGGCAGTTTGATTTGTTGACACATTTACCTGCTTGAAACATTGCAGGTCATATATAATGCAAATAAACTAGCCGATTTGGTCAAGCAGAGAAAGAAGTTGCAAAACTGGCTTGATTATTATCAAAACAAGTTTGCTAGAAATCAGGCAACAAGACCAATTACAAAGGTACAACCCATCCCTTGGCAGTATTTGTAGCCAATTGAAATTATCATTAAATACTGGCTAATGGATTGCTTTTTCATTCAGACTGGTTTTCTTGGCCTCTGCGGTCAGAAGGTCGATGCCATTGATTATCACATATCTGAAATTGAGAAAATATCAGAAGAGGTATTTACTTGTCCTTTTCCTGTTTGCTATATTAACTCGTTACCTCAGCTGGAAGCTGATTAAACATTACCAAACAATATACACATAATATCTTGTGCTTAATTTTTACAATTCATAATTTTGATGAAGCCGTTTTACCCAAGTGAGCATTTTGTTCACTTTTAATGGCCTCTTGATTTGAGAGGAATTAAAATGTTCCTTTTTGTTCGTCTTCACTAGTTGCTTGCAAGCATTTGTTGCTGAGCTGTCCTCGTGCTACCATGTATTCAACTTGATTCTTTGTATTCTAGTTACTGGATGGAGTGCATGACTTTTTATCAATAAATAAACATTATTCACTAATATATATAGGGATTACACAAGCACAAAATGAAGTTAAATAGTTTTCTTACATTTCAGATTCTAAATGAACGGAAAAGAGTAAGAAATGATCCAAAGTCTATTATGCCAGCTGCATTCGTCTCATTCAAAACTCGTTGGGGGGCTGCTGTTTGTGCCCAAACCCAACAAACAAGGAACCCGACTATTTGGCTGACAGATTGGGCGAGTGAGCCAAGAGATGTGTTTTGGAAAAACATGGCCATTCCTTATGTTGAACTTACCATTAGGAGATTGATGATGGCTGTGGCATTTTTTTTCCTCACCTTCTTTTTTATGATCCCCATCGCATTTGTGCAATCCTTAGCAAGCATTCAAGGTATAGAGAAGGTTGCACTTTTCTGGCCCCCCTCATTGAGAAGTGAGTTTTATATCTTTTACACCTTTGTTTAGCCGGTAGCTGGACTCTATGCGTAGACTGTAGACTGTATTTCGCTCCGAGGTTCGTATTCATATGTGACATTATTATATAGCGTATGTATTCTCCTGACTGACAGTGAAAACCTTGGTGCAGGAAACCTGTGAAATCATTTATCCAAGGTTTCCTTCCTGGGATTGCACTGAAGCTTTTCCTAATCTTCCT
>QZGG01003670.1:0-21387 GCA_006409495.1 Sedum album | reverse complement strand
GCGGGACAGGGAAACAGGGGCGGGGAGAAAGGAAGCAGAAAACCGGGACCGAGGGACCGGGCAGCGCGGGACGGGGGGGACCAGAAGGGAGCAACCCAGGGACCAGAGGGAAAGAGCGGGAAGAGGAGGAAGAAGGGAGGAGGGGGGCCGGCGCGGGGGGGAGAGAAGGCGAAGGAGAGAGGCGAGGGGAGAGGAAAGGAGGGGAAAGAAGGGGAAGAAGAAAGGACCGAGAGAAAGAGGGAAAAGAAAGGGCCAGCCAAGAGGAAGAAGGGGCCAGGCGCAGCCGAGGGAGGGCCAGCGGGGGGAAGAGGAAGGAACAAAAACAAAGAAGGGGGAACGAAGGGAAGAAAAGACGAAGGAGGGGCCAAAAAGGCCGCCGGCGGGGGCAAAAAGGGCCGGACGGAAGAGAGAGGGAAGAGAGAGAGCCAACCGCCCAAGGAAAGAACAAGGAGAAAAAAGAGGAAACGAAGAGAGGGAGAGAGGAGGCAACAAAAAGAAAACCAAAGGGAGACCGGAAGAGGCGGGGGAGAACCGGCGACGAAGGCGGCGGCGGCGGCGGGGAAAGCGAAGGGAAGCGCGCACAGGCGGCGAGGGAAGAAAGGAGAAAAACGAGAAACCCGAGAGGGGACGCCACAAAGGCCACCCCCAAAAACCAGAGGGGGACGGGGCGGCAACGAGAGCAACGGGACGGGAACGAGGAGAGAAGCAGAGGCGGGGAGAACAGGACGGGGACGAGCGCGAGACAGAACCGGACAGGAGAGGGGCACCGCAGACGGCGCCGCAAGGAGCCGAAAGAAAGGGAAGGACCGGGGAGGAGGAGGAACGGGAGAGGCGGGGAGGCGAGAGAGAGGCAAAGCCAGGGAAAAGCCCCGAAGGAGGCCAAGGGAAGGCCGGCGGGGAGAAAAAAAGGGGGCGGAAGGAAGCGCAGCCGGGACGGGCAGGGGGGCAGCGCAAGAGGGGAGAGGAAGAACGGAAGCGGGCAAGAAAAGACGCCGGGGGAGGAAGAAGAGAGAAAGAGGGCAACCCGGCAGGGGCGAGGACGAAAAAAAGGACAGAAGGAAAGCGGAAAAAGAGCGCGGGGGGAGGGGAAGGGCAGGCGGGCGAGGGGGGCGGGCCGAGGCGGCGGGGGCGGCGGGCGCAAAAACGGAAAAAGGGGGGCCGGGAAAAAGGAGGCGGGCGGGCCGGAGAGGGGGCGGGCAGGGGAGAGGGGCAGACGCGGGAGCGGAAGCGGGGGAAGGACGACCGGAGCAGGGCGACCAACGGAAAGCCCAAGAGGGGGGCCGGAGGAGGCGGAAAGGCGGGGGGAAAAGGGGCAGAAGCGCCAGGACGAAGCCGGGGGGACCGGGGAGGGCGAACCAGCCACGCAGGGGGGGAGCAACGCACGAGGAGGGAAGACAGAGGAACGAGAGGGAAAAACGCAGAAAGGGGGGGGGGGAACCCGCGCAAGGCAGGAGAAGCAAGCAACCGAGCGGGGAGAAACAGGGGGAAGGGCGGAGGGGAGGGGGGGGAAGCCGGAGACAGAGGAAAGGAGGCGGACGGGGGACGGCAAAGGGCGAAGCGGGGGGGGGCACGCAGAGAACGAGGCGGAGGGGGGCAGCAGGCGCGGGGAAGGAACAAAAACAGGACCCGAGGGCGGGCCAACGAAAAGAAAAAAAGGGAAACGGGGCAACGACGCGCACGGAGAGAGAGGGAGAACACGCAGAGAGGGAAGGGGAGGGCAGAACGAAGCGAGGGCGCAGCAGCCCGGAAACCACCGAAAAAAGAAGAGGGAGGAGGGGAGCCAGAGCCGGACAGAAGAAGGCCAAGAGGAGAAAGACGGGAAAGGGCGAGCCAGAAAAAAAACACCAAGAGGAGAGCGGCGAGAACAAGAGGAGACCCAAAAGAAGGACGGAAGAACGGACGAGAAGGGAGAGGACGGCGAGGGCGGGCCGAGAGGAAGAAAGAAGGAGCGCGGCGAGAGGGAAGAAGGGGGCGGGGAAAAGAAGGGGGGACCAGCCGCCAAAGCGGGGAGAAGGCCAAAAGGGCCAGCAGAGGCCGGGCCAAGACGGGGGGGAGCCCCGCAGCGAGGGCGCGGGCGAACCACACAAGGACGAGGACACCGAGGGGGAGGCCCACGAGAAACAGGAAAAAGCGGGCGAAGCAGCCAGAGGAGCGGCAGAGACCGCGGCGAAGGAGGCCCAGGGGAAAAACCAGGGAGAGGGGGACGGCGGGGAGCAAGGAGCAGGGCAACGAGCAACGGCGCCCAGAAGGAAGCGAGACGACCGAGGAGCGGCAGAAGAGCAGCCAAGGGCAGGCGGGGAACGAACGGAGAAGAAGGGGCAAAGGGAGAAAACCCGGCGGGCGAAGGGGCCAGCGCCAAGGAAAAAAGGGCCCGGCGCCGAGGAGAAAAACGCCCA
Source organism: Sedum album (assembly GCA_006409495.1). Lineage (NCBI taxonomy): Eukaryota > Viridiplantae > Streptophyta > Magnoliopsida > Saxifragales > Crassulaceae > Sedum > Sedum album. The sequence continues at coordinate 18,991 of QZGG01003670.1, read as the reverse complement.
AGGCGCCCGGGGGGCGGCGACGCGCGCAGAAAGGGCGGGGGGCGACAAGGCAAAAGGAGGAGAGGGCGGACGAAGGAAGCGAGAGGCAAAAGCAGGCCAGGGGACGCCCGGACGGAGCAAAACAGCGGAGGGCGAAGGGGGCAGAAGGGCCGCCCGGAAGGCCGGCCAACGCGGGGGGAAGAAGGGGAGAGAGGCCGCAAGGGCACGGAGCCGGACGAAAGAGCGAGCGAAGGAAGCCCCGGCGGGGGGCCAGGGGACGGCCCAAGCAAAGGCGGCAGAACACGCAGAAGGAGCAACGGACGAAGAGCCCAGGCGAGGCCGGAAGCGCGCAGCAGGGGGCCCGACAAACCCCAGGGAGGGCGGCGGCGCCACGCACAAGGCCGACGCCCGCAACACGGGCGAAAAAAAGGGGAGGGCGGGGAAGAAGGGGGGAGAGGCCGCAAGGCCGGGGGAAAAAAGAGGCACAGAAAGCACGGCAGGGAGCGAGCCACCCAGGCGGGAAAGCAGCGGCAACGCCGCCGAGACGAAAAAAAGAGGCAGGAAGCGCAGACCGGGAGCAGCGGCGAACAGAGCAGAGACGAAGGCGCGGGCGCGGAAAAGGGAAAAGAAGGGGGGGCGCACCAAGAGCGGCCAGAAAAGGGCCAAGCCAGAAGAAAGGCGAAGCGAGACGACGGAAGGCGAACAGAAGGACGCGGAGAGAACGGGCGCGGGGAGGGACGGGAAGAGGGCCGAACGGGGCGGGGCAGGGACGGGGAGGGCCGCGGGGAACAGAGGAGCCAAAGAAGCCCAACGAGGGACAGAAGGGAAAGACGGGAGAAGGGGGCGAGGGGCGGCAAGGGGGGCCAGCCCGCGGGGAAAGACCCAAGAGGGGGCACAGGCAACAAACAGCGGCACCAGCGAGGGGGGAAGGAGGAGGCGAAGAACGCCGGGCAGGGGAGGGGGGGAGGGCCCAGAGGGACGACCAGAAGGGCAGGGCGGAGAAGGGGGACAGGCAGAGGGGGGCCGGGAGGCAGGGGGCGAGGAAGGGCAGAAAACAAAAAAAGGCAGCAAAAGGCAGAGCCAAGAACGAAGAAAGAACGGGAAGGGAAGGGCGGGAAAGGAACGAAGGGGGGGGCCCGAAGAGCAGGCGAGCAAGGAAGGCGGGAGAACGGAGGCCGGGGGGGGACAAAGAAGCCAGCAGGCGGGGACGGGGGCCCAGAAGGGGCGGGAGACCGCGCGGAGAGAAAGAAGCGGGGCGGGGCAAGGCCAAAGGCGAAGGAAGGCGGCGGAGGGGCGGAGGGAAAGGAACGACGGGAAAGGCAACGGAGCCCGGGGGCAGCGCGGGGGGCGGGGGGGGGGAAAGAACGGAGGACACAGAAGGCGGGAGCAGACAAGCAAACCGGCGCCAACGGGGAAAAAGAGGAAGGGGCGGGAGCAGGAAGAAGAAGAGAAGGGGGGCAGGGGAAGCGGGGAGAGGGAGGGGGCAGGAGGGGCCGGGGGCGGGGGGAGGAAGACGGAAGAGGCAAAGGAAAGGAAGAGGCCAAGGGGAAAAGCACAGAAGGAAGAAGCCAACGCGAGGGCGGCCAGGGCGGAGGGGAGGCAGGCGAGAGAAAACGAGCCGAGCAGGCGGGGGAGACAGGGAGAAGGGGGAGACAGAGGGAGGCGGAACAGACGGAAAAAACGCCCAGGAGGGGGAGGAAACCAAGAACGAGGCAGACAAACCAAAGCGGGCGAAGGGACAAGGGGCCAAAGAAAAAACGGAAAGCGAGCAAGAGGGGGCGGGCAAGGAAAAAGGGACCAGAAAGGGGACAGGGGGCGAGGGCCGAAGAGCAGAGGGAGAGCGAGACGGGGGGGGGGAAGGGAAAGCAAGGAGACGGCGGAACGCGGGGCGACGGCGCGGGGAGAAAAGGGGGGCAAGAACAAGCAAAGCAGAAGAGGGGCGGGCGAGAGGGCCGAGAAGGGGGGGGGCGGGGGCAACGGGGGGGGCAAAAGCGAGGGGGGGCGAGACCGGGGAGGAAGGGGAGAAGGCGCGGCGGAACGAAGGAAAGCGGAGGGGGGAGAGAGAAGAAAGGGCCAGGAGGAGGGAGAGAGAGACGAAGGGGGGCAAAAGGAAGACGCCGCGGGCCAGCCAGCGGGAACAGACGGAGGACGCGGCAGGAGAGCGAGAGGAGGGGCCGCGGGGAAGCGCGGAGAGAACACGGCGCGGGGAGGACGCAAGCGAAGCAGGAGACAAGAGACGGGGAGAGGGGGCAGGAGGGAGAGGGAAAAAAGAGGACCACCGCAAGGGAACAAGCAAAGGACGGGGGAGGAAAAAAGCGAGGGCGGCGGCGGGAGGGCGCGCAGGGAGACGGGGGGAGGGCGGAGGCCACACGAGAGGCGAAAAAAGCACCAGAGGCGGGAACAGCGGGGCGGGGGGAAGAGAACGGAGGCAAGAGGCCAGGGGGGCGGGAGACGGAGAGCGAGAGGCGGGGGGCACGCAGACGGGGCGGGGCAGGCAAAGGGAAAAGAAGGGAGGGGAGGGGAGGAGCCAGAAGGGAGGGGAGAGACAGGAGAAAGCAGGAGCAAGGCGGGGAAGAACCAAAGGGCGCAGGGAAAAGAGGAAAGGCGGCAGGCAGGCCCAGCCAAGCGAAAAAGCGGGGAACGGGGGGGGGGGGCGGAGGGGGGGAGGGGGCAAAGCAAAAAGACCCCGCGGAGGAGGGCGGCAAGGAGGGGAGAAGGACGGAGCGGAGGAGGCGGGGGAGGAGGCGGGAGCCAGGCGGCAAGAGCGACCGGGGGCGAAGACACAAAGGGAGAAGGCGGGAAGAAAAAAAAGAGGGAGCCAGAGCGGGAAGAACGGGGGGACCGAAAGAAGGGGAGGGCCGAGGGGAAAAAGCGGGCGGGGAGGGGGGAAGGAGAGGAGAGGGGGGGGGACGGGGGAGGGGAAAACAAAAAGAGAGGAGGGCGGCGGAGGGGGAAGGAAGGGAGGGAGAGGAGAAGAGAGCAGGGGGAGAAGGGGGGGAAAAGGCCCGGGGGAGGGGAGAAGGAGGGGAAGCCAGCGGGGCAGAGAACGCCCAGGGGGAGAAAGCCCGGGGGCAGGGGGCGGAGAGAGGGAGAGGCGCGGGGCGGGCCAGGGGGGGGGACCAAGACAGACCAGGGAAGACGAGAGAGCGGAGAGGGAGAAGGAGGCGGGACCCAGCCGGGCCAGGGAGGGAGGCCCGAAGGAAGAAGGGCGGAGCGGGGAAGGCCGAAGCAAAGAGGCCGGGGACGCCAAAAGAGCCGGGAGGGAGCGGGAGGAAAAAGAGAGGGGGCAGGAGAGGGAAGGGCAGAGCGGAGGGGAAGGGGGAGAAGGGAAAAGGGCGGCGGGGGCGAAGGGAGACCCGACAAAGACGGGGGAGAACGAGGAGAAGGCAAAAAAAAAGGGGGAAGGGGGAGGACGAAGAGAAAAAAAGACGGGCGAAAGGGAGAAAGGCAAGGGGGGGGGGGGGGGGCGGCAGGAGGGGAAGGGGACGGAGCAAGGGGGGGGGGGGAGGCCAAAGCAACAAAAAGGGGGCCGGGGAGCCGGAGGGAGAAGCAGCAGGAGGAGAGAAAGGGAGAGGCGGACAAGAAAAAAGGGGAAAAAAGACGGCGAGGGAAAGAGGAAGCGAGGAAGGGGGGGGACGAGGGACAAAGAGGGGGAGGGGGGAAGGCGAAGCGGGGACGGCAGGCCAGGGGGAGGAACCCGAGGAGGGAGCGCAGCAGGGGGAAAAAAAGGGGGCGGGCGGGGAGGCGGGGGCGAGGGGAGGGGGCGGGGCGAAGAGGGAGAGGGGGCAGGGGGGGGCGGGGAGGGAAGGGGGCCAAGGGGGAGAGCGAGGGGAAGGGAGGCGGGAAGGAGCGGAGGGGGGAGGAAAGCGGGGCAGGGGAGGGGCACCCCCGGGGCGAGGGCACGCAAGCCAAAAAGAGGCGGGGCGGGGGGGAGAGGACAGGGAGGAGGCGGGGAGAAGGAGACCACGGGGGGAAGCCAAGGGGGGAGCGGGAACAGGGGAAAAGAGAAAAAAAGGGGCGGGCAAGGGGAGGGGGGGAGGAGGCGGGGAAAAGGGGGACAAAAAAAGAGGGGGGGGGGGGAACCAAAAGGCGGGGGGGGCCGCCCCCACACAGGGAAAAAAAAAAAAGGAGCGGGGGGGCCGGGGCAAGGGAGCCAGGGGAGGAAGGCCGGGGGCAAGCGAGGCCAAGGGGGCAAAGAGAACGGAAAGAGAAGCGGGAGCGGAAGACCCGCACGGAACCAGGGGGGGGAAAGGCGGGGGCGGAGAGGGAACACCACGAGAAGGGCAGGGAACAGGGGGCCGGAGGCCAAGGGGAAAAGCCGCGGACCAGGCGGGAAGGGGCAAAAAGAGGAGACGGCCGAAGGGGGAGCGAGGAGGAAGGAGGGAAGAGAAGAGGGCCGAAGAGGGGAGGGAGGAGGAAGAGACAACGCCGGGGGACGGGAGGAGGGAGAAGACCAGGGGGGGGCGGCGGCGAGGGCGAGCCCAGGGGGCGGCGGGGGAGACGGCGCAGGGGAGCCGGGGGGCGGAAAGGGAAAGGCGGGAGGGGGGCAGCCAAGGGGGAAAAGGAGGGAAGGAGGCCAAAGAGAGCAAAAGAAGAAAGGAGGGAGGGAGCGAGGCGAGACAAAAAAAGCGGAGAAGGGACAGGGGCGGGAACCAGGGGGAAAAGAGGGAGGGGACGCCGGGGAGCGCGGAGAGAGCCAGGAGGAGAGGGCGACGAAAAGCGGGGGGGAAGAAGGCAGCAAAGAAAAAGGCGCGGGGGGAAGCAGAAGGAGGAGAACGCGGCGCAGGGAGAGGAAAAACGACGCCAAAGCGGGAGGGGCGGGACCGCAGGCCGGGGGCGGCGACGACGGGGGCGGCGGAGGCGCGGGCGGGGCGGGCAAACGCGGCAAGGAAGGGGAGGACCGGCGAGGGAGGGGGACGAAGGGCCGGGAGGCCCACGGAGAAGGGGGCGGGGGGGAGGAGAGAGAGCCAGGAGAGCGGCAAAGGCGAAAAAAGGAGGAGCAAGAAGAAGAGCAGGGAGGGAGGGAGAAAAGGAGGCGCGGGCCGGGGGAGGAAACGGGCACGAAAGAAGGGGAAGGAAAAGAGGCGGGGGGGGGCCACGACAGAGACCGGGGAAGAAAGGAGCCGGGGGGGGAGGAAAGAGGCGGGGCAGCAAGACGGAAGCGAGGGAAGACAGCGAGCCCAAGAGAGCGGGGGCGACAACGGCGAACCGAGGGAGAAAGGCAGGCGGACGGGGGGGGAGGGGGGCAGGGGGAGAAACCCAGGAAGGGGGAGGGCAGCAAAGAGGGAAGCGACAGAGGCGAACGAGCGAAAAAAAGGGAGCGGCGGGCGAGCAGGGCAAAAAAAGGGGGCAAACGGGGGGGAGGGAAACGAGAGAGGGGGGGGCAGGAGCGGGACACGAAAAAAAAAAGAGGGGACAGGGCAGGGAGGAGACGGGGCAAAGGGAGGGGGGAAAGACCGAAACGGACGGGGCCAGCGGGAGAGGCGAAAAGAAGAGGCACAAGGAAACGGGGGGGAGGGACGAAGGGCGGGGCGGGGGGGAAGGAGGGCGAACGGCGAAGGGGCGGGAGGCCCAGACAGAGAAGAAGGGGCAAAAACGGGGCGAGGGGAGAGCAGGGCGCGGGAAAGGGAAAGGGGAACGCAGCCGGGGGGGGCGGGGGCGGGCACGCGGAGCGCGGCCGGGGCAGCGGCAGCGAGGGGGGCCGGAGCCGCCGGGGCGGCCGAAAAAAGGGAAGGAGAAGGAGCGGCGGCGGGGAGCCCGCGGGGCCGCGGGAGGCCACGGCGGGGCGGAAGGGGGGCGAGGGCGACAGCGGGGCGGCGCCGCGGGCCGCCCGGGCGGCCGGGACGGAGGGGCGGGGAGAACCAGGGAGGACGGGAGGCGGCCGAAAGAGGAGACACAGGGAAGAAAGAAGAAAAGACGAAAGAGGCGAGCCAGAGAAGCGAGCACGGCGGACACAAGGGACGGAGGAGAGCGAAGAAGGACAGGAGAGCGAAGAGAGGGAGGGGCCGGAGCCAGACGAAGACCAACCCAACCCAGGGCAGGAAGAAAACGGGACCAAGGAACCAACCAACAAAACGACGGGGACAAAGAACAGCGGGGGGGGCAGCGAAACAGAGAAAGGGGGACGAAGCGGGCGAACAGGGAACGGGGAAAAGAAAAGAGGGGAAGAAGGGAAAAAGGAGAGGAGGCAGGAAGACACAGGGAAGGCGGAGAGGGCGCAGGGAAGGGCGGGGAGGAGAGGAGGAGAGCGAGAAGCAAAAAAGGGGGGGGAGGGCCAGAAGAAAGGAAACAAAAGAGGGGGAGAGCGAGGACAGGGAGGGGAGGAGGGCGACCCAAGGCGAGAGGCAGAGGCGCAGAAGAGAGCGAGAGGAGCAGCAGGAGCGGGCCCGGAAGAAAACCAGGGGGGCGGAGACCGGCGGCGCGGGGCCGGCGGCCAGAACCGGAGCGCGGAGAAGGAAGAGAGAGGAGGGCCCGAGGGAGAAGGGGGCAGAAAGCCAGAAGAGAGGCCGACCACAACGACCGAAGGGAGGAGCGGCAGGCAGAAGGCGACGAGAGGACCGAGGAGAAAAGAGGGGAAAAGCAGCACAAACCGCCCGGGGAGGGGCGAGGGCAAGGGCGGGAGGAGGAGAGGACGAGGGGGCACGGGCCAGAGAGAAAGAGAAACAGAGAGACGAGAAAGAACAGCGCGGAGGGCAAGGACACCAAAGGGAGAGGAAAGGAAGGGAAGGGGGAGAGAGAGGGAAGAGAAGGAAAGAGAGCCACGGGAGAGGCCCGAGGAAAGGAGGCAGGGAACGGAGCCACGACGAAGAAGGGCCGGAAGGGACGAAGGAAGCGGCGAGCGCGGAGGGGCAGGGAGGGAGAACGGGAAGGGAACGCGAGGAGAGGGAAGCGCGCGGGGGCCGCAGGAGCGCAGGGGGAGAGCGGGCGGCGGGGAACCGAGGGGCGGAGGGGCGAAGCCGACGGGAGGAGAGGGGAGGCAGGCGGAAGGAAAGAAGGCAGGAGGAGCGGAAAGGGCGCGCGGGGACCGGGAAGAGGAGGGAACCCGGGCCCGGGCGGGGGGCGAGGGCAGGCGAGCGCAGCACAGGAGGGGCGGCGAGAGGGGAGAAGCACCGGCAAGACCGGGGGGAGGGCCGGGAGAAGCCGGGGAAGAAGGGGCAGAGGGACGAGGACGAGCAGGGCAGCAAAGGGGCAGGCAGCGAGGCGCCCGAGAGGCCACAGGGACCGCGAGCAAACCGAGGAAGGACGAGGAACACAGCGACGAAGACGGGGACGGGCGCGGCGAGGCGGCCCAAAAGCCGGACGGAGGAAGAGGGACGGGGCGGAAACAAAAAAAGAGACGGAGGGGGGGCGGGGGGGAGACGAGAAGGAAGGCGGGACGCAGGGACGAGAAAGAAAGGGAAGGCCAGGCCAGGGCGACAAAAGACCCACACCCAAGGGCCAGAGCGGGGGAGCCGCGAGACGGAGCAGGAGGGGCCCCCCCAGAGGGAAAGGGCCGGCCCGGGGGGCCGGGGGGGGCGAGGAGGGAGGCGAACCCCCGACACCGGGGGCGGAGCCACGGGCGCGAAGCCGCGGAGCGACAGGCCCCACCCCGGCGCCACGAGAGCGGGGCCCGGGAGCACCAAAAAGGGAACCGGGGCGGGCCCCAGCCAGGGCCCGGGGGAAGAAGAGGGGAAGGCGCGGGGCGCGCGAGAAGAAGGGGGCGGGCCGGGGGGAAGGGGAGAGAAGGGAGGGCAGAAGCGGGGGGGAAGAAGACAGGGCAGGGGGGGAAGAGGAAAAAGGAAGAAGAAGGAGGGGGGAAGCGGGGAGCAGGCGGGCGGCGAGCGAGGGGCCGCAGGACCGCCCCGACAGGAGCGGCACCGCAGGAGAGGGGAACCACCAAGGGCGGGAGGGAGGGGGGGGCCGCGACGCCGAGGACACCAGAAGAGCGAACCAGGAGCGAAGAAAGGCAGAAGAGAAAAGCAGAGGCGAGGGGCGAGGGAGGGGGAGGCCCCAAGGCGGGACGGGAGGGGACACCAAAGGCCGCGGCCCGGCCAGCCGAGAGAGGAGGGCAGAACGGGGGGGGGCAGGGGAGCAAAGAGGGGAACAAGGAAAAGAGAGGGCGAGGGCCGGAGCGAAGGGAGCGGGGCAGGGAGGAACAAGGGGCAAGGCGACCGGGCGGGGAGGAGGCCGCAGCGGCAGACAGCACGGCACGGCCACGGGACACCGAGCGGAAGGAGAAACGGCGCGGCGCGCCGGGACCGGCGCGGGAAGGCGCAAAACGGCGGGCGCCCCAGCCCCGCAGGGGCAGGGAACCCGGCGCGGGCGCGGCGGGGCGACCGGAGGCGCGGGGGAAGGCGGAAGAGGAGAGCACGCAGCGGGGGGGGCGGACGACGGAGAGGCGGGCAGCAGGGAGCCGCGCCGCACGGGGCGACCCAGCGGGGACCGGGGGCACGAGAACGGGGACACCAGAGGGGCGGCCGGCCCGGGCCGCGCGGACGAGGGAAAGGGCCGCGCAAGGCGCGAACGCCCACACCGGAGAGGGACCGAACGGGCGCACGACGGGCGGAACCCAGCGCACGGACCGCGGGAAGGGCGAACAGCCCAACCCGGGGAACAGACGACAGCCCCAGGGGGCGAAGAGCCGACAGCGAGGGGCCAAACCGGCCCGGCGAGGGGAGCGCGGGGGAAGAGCAGCCGGGAGCCCGAGAGGAACGGGGAGCCGGGGAGCGACGGCCCGGCCACGCGGCACCGGCGGAGCACGAAGGCCGACGGGCGGCCCGGCGCGACGGGGGGCGGGCAGGCAAGCGCCCGGCGGCCGGGGCACGCGAGGGCCAAGCGCCGGCCGGCCCGAGGAAACCGGGGCACGCCGCCGGGACCGGGGGGAGGCCGACGCCCCAGAGAAACGGGCGACCGGAGACGGGCCCGGGGCCCGGAGGGCCGGACACAAGGGGAGAAGGCGAGCGCGGCCAGAGGGGAGCGCACGGACGGCGCGGGCCCCCCCGGAAGGAGGCCGGCGGCGCCGGCCACCGAAGCGGCGCAGGAAAAGCCCAAAGCCAAGCCCAGGGAACAGGAGAAGCGGCAGAGGGGCGGGCGGGCCAGGGGCAGGGAGGCCGCAGCGGCACAGACAGGGCGAGGGCACCGAGCCGCGCGCCGAGACAGGGCCCAGAGCGGGACGCCGGGCGGGCGGGGCGGAACGGACCCGACAAGGAAGGGCGCGACCGGAGGACCGGGAGAGGGACGGCCGCCGGGCACCGGGCGGCGGGCGCCGGCGCCCCGGGCAGCAGGGCACCAACGGCCGGGACCGGCCGGCACGGGGCAGGCGGCAGCCCCCAGACAGGGGCGGACGACGGGGCGGAGACCGGGGGGGGGAAACAGGCGCCCGGGCCGGGGCACGGCGACCCCCGGGGGAGGGGGCACCCCGGCGCCCGAAGGGACGGGGCGAGGGGGCCGAGGGCCGGAGAGAGAGGGGCGCGCGCCCCGAGGGAGGCGCGACCGACCCACCGGGGGCGGGCGGGGACAGGGACCCGGGGGGAAGGGCGGGCGAGCGGGGCCGGGGAGGAGGCAGCGGGGACGGCAGCGCCGGAGCGCCGGGGACGCGAACAGGGGCGCGAGGGAGGGGCGCGACCCCGGCGGACCCGGACAAAGCAGGGGCACCGGGCGGCCGGGAACCGAGAACCAGCGGGCGGCGAACCGAGCCGCCGCCGGCCCGCGGGACCAACAAGGGGAGGACAGGAAGAGGCACCGGGGGCCAGCGACGACGCCGGGCGGCCGGAGCGGAGGCCCGGACGCACCCGCCGGGGACGAACCGGGCGGAGGAACCCGGAGGGGGCGGGGCAGGGGAGGCGCACCAAGGGGGCGGGACGCAAGCCGACAGGCGCGCGGCCGCGGCGGCCACCCCCGCGCGCGCGAGGCGGCCCGCGAAGGCGGAACGCGCCCCGACCGAGGCAGGGGACAGCCCACAGCGGCGGCAGAGCGCGGAGCCCCGGGCAGCGGCGGCGCAGGAGCGCGCGAGCAGGGAGCGAGGACGCACGCGGGCAAGGGGGCGGCGGCGAGGCAAACCGCCGGGCGGGCGCGGCACCCCGACCGCCGGGAGCACGGAGCGGGCAGGGAGGGGCCGGAGCGGGGGAGCCGGGCGGGGCCCGCGCGACGAGGAAGCGGAGCCCCCAGCGGCGCACGGGCCGACCGGACCCCGGGGGAGGGCAGAGCGAGGAGGCAGAGGGGCCGCGAGGGGGACCGCGCGCGCGGCCCGCACCGAAACAGGGCGGGACCCCGAGAGGGCCAGGCAACGGCGGCGCCGCAACGCAGGGCGGGAGAACCAGCGAGCGCGGGGGCGAGGGGCAGGGCACCCCGAACCACAACGCAGCCGCGGAGGGGCAACAGCAGGCGGGGCGGACCGCCACGGAGGGGCACCCAAGCGGCAGCCGGGGCAGGGAGAGAGCACCCAGGGGCGGGGCCAGAAGCAGGGACAAGGGCCCGAGGAAGACGCGCGGGCGCGACGGCGCCGGGGGGCCCGGAACCAAGCCACGGCCGAGGAGGCGCCGGCGCAGGCGGCAACAGGCACGCGGGCAGAGCCAGGGCGCCGCCCACGGCGGGGAGCGGACGGGGCAGGGCGAGGGCACGCCCCGAGGGGGGCGGGGCACCCGGCCCGCACGGGACGACGGCGCGAGCGGGCACCCAGGAGGAGGGAGCCGGGCAAGGGGGCCGGGCGGAGGCACACGGGAGGCCACGGGCCCCAGGCGACGCGGGGCAGAGCGGAAGCGAGGGAGGCGGGCGGGGACGGGACGCGCGCCAGCGAGGGGGCAGCACGCCACCGCGGCGCCGAGCAGCACGACGCGGGGAGGGCGCGCCCACAACCCCGGGGCACGGGGGAGGCGGCGCCCAGGGCGCGCGCCGCGACGACGGGAAGCGCGGGGGCGGGCGGGCCGCGGGCGACGAAGAGGGGCAGGGCGCCAGGGGGCGCGGGCCGGCCCAGGGAGGCAGCAGCAGGGCGAAAGGGGAACCGAGGCGGGAAGCGCCGGAGCAAGGCGGAGGGGCAACGCCCCGAAGCAGGGCGGCGCGGACGACGCCCGGCCGCGGCGCGGGGGCCGAGGAGCCACCGGAAGCCGGGCCGCGGGGGAACCGCGCCCGGAACGGGAAGGGGAGGCCAGCCGAAGGGGCGGCGAAAGGGAAGGAGCGGAGCAACGGCCAGGAAGGAGCAAGCAGAGAGCGAACGGCCGACGCGGCAAAAGGGGGGCGAGCAGAGAGCGGGGGAGCGGCGAAGGGCACGAGGGGGAGAGAAGCGGACGCGAACCGCGGACAGCCGCCACAGGGGAAACCACCGCCGCGCGGGCCCCCCGACGGAGGCGACCAGAGAGGCCAACGAGAGACAAGAACGCCCCCCCGAACACAGCGGACAACGGGCAGCGGACGGGGCGCGCCAAAGAGCAACGCGGCGCAAAAGGGCGGAGGGGAAGCCCAGGCGAACGAAGGAGGCGGGGGGGCCGGAGGAGCCCCAGCGACAGGAGAACCCGGAACGGAGAGCGGGCCCCCCCGGGGCGGCCCGACGCGGGGGCGGAAGAAGGCGGGGGGAAGAAGGAGGGAGCGCCCCGGCGCCGACCGCGAGGGGAAGAAGGAGGGAGGGCCCGGCGCCGACCCGGACGGCCCAACCGGAGAGCGGACAGCGAAGGCGGGCCACGGAGGGAACAGGGGCGAGGGGCGGGCCGCGACCCCGGGAGGCCGAAGGCCGCCGGGGGGAGCGCGGAGGGCCGACGGGGGGAGACGAGGGGGGCGGGCCAGGGAGGGGCCGGCCGGGGGCCGCAGGGCGCGCAAAGGGGGAAGGGAGAGAGGGCAGCAAGGGGGGCGCAAGGGCCAACGGGAGCCGCGGCCCCAGGGAGCCCAGAGGAGGGAACCCGAGGAGAGCCGCCGACGCCAACGACCGGCCAGGGACGAGCCAGACGAGAGCGGACCAACGGCCCAGCCGACCGCCGCGACGGGCGGGACAGCCCAGCGGGGGCGCAGGAGAGGCGGGCAGGGGCAGGGGCGGGCCGCGGCCCCAGGACGGAGAAAAAGGGAGCCACCGGGGCAGGGACAAGAGACGAGCAGGACCGGCGGGACAAGGAGACAGCCAACCCGGAAGCGCAACGACCCAAGGGCAAGAGCGGAGCGCGACCAACGGAGCGAGAGCCCCCGAGCCAAGGGGAGCAGACAGGAAGGAGGCAGAGGCGGCGGCCAGAGGAGGCGGGGCCCGGGCGCAGCGGGGCCAGCCGGGACGGGAACCAGAGACCGCGCCCGGGAAGGAAAGCAGCGCACCGACGGGCCAACCAAGGGGGAGAGAAGCAAGAGAGGCCGGGGCGGGAGCGAGGCAGCCGGCCCGAACGCAGCAGACAACGCGCCGGGGGACGGCGCGCGCCAAGGGGGGGGGGCCCCCCGGCGGCCGGCCCAGGGCAAGGGGAAAGAACGCCGAGGAGAAGAAAAAAGAAGGCGGGAAGAGACCCGCCGGGGCCGACCCGAGACACGCGAAGAGCCGGGGGCAAACCGGCGCCCAGGGGAGGCAAGAGAGAGAGAAAGAGACACAGCCCAGGGCACGGAGCGGGGCGGGCGGAGGGACGGAGGGGGCGAAGACCAAGAAGGGAGGGAGGGAGACCAAGCAGGCGGCGGACGGCGAGAGCCAAGCGCCGGGGCCCGGCGGAAAGGAAAAAGAAGGGCACGGGCGGCCGGGCGGGAGGGAGGAGGAGGACAGGCCGAGGGAGGGCAGCGGGCGCCAGACCGCCGGGAAAAGCAGGAAAAAAAAAAGGCGCGAAGGGGACGAGCCCGCCGGCACCCCAGAAGGAAAGGGGGAGCGCGGAGGGCGGGGGCGGGGAAGAGGCGGGGGAGGGGCGCCAGGGGCGGGCCCAGGGAGGCCAAACCGAAAGCGGGGCGCGAGAGAGAGCGGGCCAGACACGGAGAAGGGCGGGAGGGAGGCGCGAGAAGAGAGGAGCCGGGGGGGCCCCCCCGGACCGCCCGGAGCCCACGAGGGAAGAGAAAGGGGGAGCGACAGGGGAGCGCACCGGAAGCGCCACAGCGAGCCGCCGGAGGAGAAGGGGGGGCAAACCCCGGGGCGAACAGGAGGAGGACGCCAGGCGAAGGGGCCGGGGAGGAGCCACAGCGCAGGGGCAGGCGCGGAGGAGCACAGGGAACGAGCCAGGGGCGGAGAGCCCGCACAGCCCAGGCACAACGACGCAAGGAGCAGGGGCGCGCGCGACCAACGGAGCGAAGAGCCCGGCGGGCGGGCCGCCCACGGGGGCCCACGAGGCCAAAAGCGAGAGAAACCCCAGCCCGCGCGGCCGGGGGAGCCCCCAGGGCGCCACACAGGGGGAACAGCGGGACGGAAAAAAGGGAGCCGAGCAACGGGGCCGACCGAGGAGAAGAAGCGCGGGAGCGGGGCGACGGCACCGGCGAGAAACGAAAGAAGACGGCCAGCGCCAAGGGAACGCAGACGGAGCGCGCGGGGGGGGGGGAAGCGGGAGCAAACCAAAAGACCCAACAAGCACGAGCGGGCCCGGAAAAGGAGGGGAGCCAGCCGCACCGGCCAGGACGGCGACCGGGGGACGACGGCACGCCAGGCACGAGCCCGGCCGGCGGCAGCCCCCGCCGGGCGGGGAAGGGAACGACGGCGGGCAGGGCCAGCGCCCAGAGGGGGACGGGCGGGGGGACAAGGCCCGGGAACGAAGGCACCGCCGGAGGGCGGACCGGCGAGGACGAGCGAGGCCGGCGGCAGGCAGGCGAGGGGCAGCCGGCAAGCCGAACGGAGGACGGGGGGGGGGAGCGCACCCGCGCGGGAGCGCGACCCGGGGGCCCGGCCAGGGGAGCACGGGGGCGCCCAGGGCAGAAGGGGCAGGAGGACGGGACGGCAGCCGCACCGGCCGCCGGCGGAGCACCGGCAGGCGGGGCAGGGGGCCAAACGCAAGGGGGCAACGAAACACGAGGGGGGCGCGCGGGGCGGGACGGAACCCAACACCGGACGGCACGAGCGGACGACAGCCAGGCACCACCGGGGGCCGCGGGCCCGAAGGCACCCCGCGCGGGCAAGAGGAGGCGCGGCAGGGCAAGCCCGGGGAAGGGGCGGCGCGGGGCAGCGAAGGAAACCACAGGCGCCACCGCGGGGCGGGCCCCCGGCAAGGCCGGGGAGGGGCAGGCGGGCGAACGGACGCCCCAGGCGGGAGACGGAACGCGGGAGCGACAGCACGGCACGGGGCGAGACGCACAGCGCCGAGGAGCCAGCGGGGACAGCGAGGACGACGGGGGAGCGAAGCCCAGGCGCGCCCCGAGCGGGCGGCGCGCAGGGGCAGGGGCGGCCCAGCAGAGGGCGGGCGCCGGGGGGGCGGGCCGAGCGCGACGCAGGGCACCGCGCCACCGGAAAGGCCCGCGGCCCCGACCGGACGCCAGGGGGAGGGGCCACCGCCGGGCCAGGGGGAGCCCGGGAGGGGACGGCGGACGGAAAAAGCCACCGACAGACGCGGGACGCCCAAGCAGGCCGGAGAACGCGGGCAGCCGCGGGAGGACCGCGGCGGCGGGCACAGAGGGAGCCGAGGCGGAGGCCCCAGAGACCGGCAGGGCGGCGGCGCCGGGAAAAGAAGGGCAGGACCCGGGGGCCGGCGACCGCCACGCGGCAGGGCGCCGGCAGGCGGGCGCCCAGGGCGGAAAAGGCCCCACGGCGGCCGCCCGGAGGAGGCGGGGCCGGGGCGCAGGCCCAGGGGGCGGAGCAGCCGCGCGGACCAGCGACGGAGCAGCGCCGGGGGAAGCGAGGGCCCCACCAACGAGCGAAGCAGACGCGAGCCCCGCCGCGGGCGGAGGCCGCCGGGGGCGCCGCAGCCGACGGGGAGGAGCAGCCGGGCCAGCGGGGGGCCCCGCCCAAGGGCAGGGCGGACGCGGGACGCACCCGGCCGCCACGGGAAACACCACGGCCCGGCCGACGGGCAGGGGGGAAGCAGGCCGCCAGCGGGCAGCCGGAGCCAGGAGCGAACGCGCCAGGAGAGGCAGAGGGGCAGGACGGAGAGCGGCCGGGGGCGGAGACAAAGCAGAGGCGGAAGGGGCGGGCAGGCCAAGGCAGAACGGGAGCCAGGCGCGGCAGAGGCGCCGGGAGGGCGCGCCCAGAAAGAGAGCCAGCCCGACCCCCGCACGGCAAGCCCACGAGCCGCGGAGCCAAGCGCAGGCGAGCACGGCGGGGGGCAAGGAAAAAGGGAAAAACGGCCAGGGGGGGAGGGAGAAGCAGGCGCGAACGGAGGACGGCCACCACGGCAAGGGGACACGCGACCGCGGAGGGAGAGCCCGGCCCGGCCCCCAGCGAGAAAGAGAACGGACGAAGCCGAAGGCAAAGGGGCGAGAAACGCAACGCCACGAGGCGGAAGGGGGCCACGGCCCGGGGAGACCCCGAAAAGGGGACAAAGGCCGGGGCGGAGGAACACCGACAAGAGGCGGCACGACAAAAAGGAGAAGGGGAACCCCAGGAACGACGGCCGGGAGGAAGGGCAGAGGAAGAGAAAGACAGGGCGGACCGAGACAGAAGGGGAACGGGCGAGCCGCGGCCCGAGCAGGGAAAGGGGACCGCCAGGGAAAGGAGGAGGCAGGCGGAGCGACAGGAGAGGCCAACGACAGGGCAGGGCCAGAAGCCAGAGGAGAGAGGGGAAAGAGGGGGACCGCCGGGCGGCGCGCAGGCGAGAAGCCGCGGACCGCGGAGCCCCCCGGCGCCGCGGGCCACAGAGAAAAAAGGGAGGACGGGGCCAACAGGGCAGCACGGAAGAAAGGACGCACGGAGCCGGGAGCACGAACGAAGACGAAGCGAAGAAGACGAAGAGAAGAGAAAAAGAACGGGCGGGCCGGGAGACGGGCCCCGGGGCCGGGGCGACCGCGGGCGGGACGCAAGCGAGCGGAGCAGAGCCCGGCAACACAACAGAAGGCAGCGAAAGGAGCGCGGAGACCCACCAAAGCACGAAAGCCAGGAGCGGGCAGAAAAGGAGGCCGAGGCGAAGAGGGCAGAACCGCAGGGAGAAGCGCACAGGAACCCGGCAAGGGGGAGACAAGGCAGGAGGGGCGGAGCGGGAAGGGAGGGGAAGGGAAGAAGAGCGAGGCAGGCAGACAGAAGAAAAGGGGCGCGAGGGAGGCAACCGCGGGACCGAGGGAGAGAGGAAGAGGAAAAAACCGAAGAGGGCACAGAGGACGGGGGAGCGAAAAAGAAAGCGGAGGGAGGGCGGACCCGCCGCGCAAGGAGAAAAGGGGCAGAGGGGACAGGAGCAAACCGGGGACGGAAGGAAGGAGGGAAGGAAGAAAAAAGAAAAGAGAAAGAGAGGGAAACAGAAAAGAAGAAAGAAGGAAAGAAAAAGGAAGGAGAAGAACCCAGAGGCCAAAGAAAAAAAGGGAAACGGGAAAAGGAGCGGGCGGAGGCGCGAACGAGGAAAAGGAGCCAAGGACGGCGAAAGAAGGGAACGAGGAGCCGGAGGAGGGGAAAAGCGCAGGGAGGGGGCGGGAGAGGGGCAGGAAGGGGGACGGAGCGGGCAACGGGGCCACGAGCACCCCCAAAAAACCAAACGCGGCCGGACGGAAAGGGGCCAGAGGACGAGGAACCGCGGGAGGGGAAAGCACGGCGGAGAGACCGGGGAGGGGCCAGAAGGCACAAGAACAGGCGGGAGGCGGAGGAAGAGGGGGAAGGGGAAGGAGGGACCCGGGGGAGAGAGCACAGGGGGCGAGGAACCCGAGAGGCGGGCGGAGGAAAAGAGCGGCAACAAGGGCGGGCGAGGGCGGGGAGAGGCGGAGCCAAGACGGGGAGCAGGGGCGGAGGCCAGGGAAGCGCGAGAAACAGGGAAAGGGGAGGGCGAACCCAAGAACGAAAGGGGGGAAGGGGACGGGAGCAGGCGACCAGGAGACAAAAGAGCGGGGGCGAAAGAGAGGGGAGGCGGAACGAGGAGAGGGCCAAGGGCCAAGAGGGAAAGAAGGGCAGAGGGGGCCCGGACGGGGGCCGGGGCAACAAAGAAGGCGAAAGGCCGCGACGGGGGGAGAACAGGGCCGAGGCAAAGAGCAAGGAGGCGAAGCACGGCGGGGGACACGAGGCGGAAACCCAAGGACGCAAGCGGAGGGAGAGGGAAAAGACAGGAGGGCCAAGCCGAGCAGGAAAAGGAGGGAAAGGGAGACGCAAGGGAAAGGGAGGAAACAGAAGGCCAGACGCGAGCGCAGAGAGACAGAGAGAAGGCGGGGGAAAGCCGGAGGCGAGGAAAGGCGGAGGGACGGGGGGAGGGAGAGCGGGCAGAGCGGGCGAGAGCCACCCGACAAGAGGGGGCAAAAAGCCAAAAGAAAGGAGGGGAGCCCGGAGAAAAAGAAAACAGAGGCGGGAACCCCGGGCACGCGCAGGGCACGGCGAGGGACGGCAGAAGAAAAAACGGGAAAAGCCGAGCCAAGGGAGCGGAAGCGAGGAGGGAACAGGGGGGGAACCGGAGGCGGAAACACGGAAAAAAAGCCGGGGCGGAGCAAAGGAGCGAGCGAGCCAGGAAAAAGAGGCAACAAAAGACAGAAACAAAGCCACGAGCGGGGGGACGGCAAGCAAGACGGGGAGGAACGCCCGAGAGAGCAGGAAAAGCAAGACGGGGAGGCGGAGCGACGCAGCAAGGGCCCAGGGAAAGAGGAGCCACACAAGGAAAAGCACGGGCCAGGCGGGGGGAGGAGGGGCAGCCCGAAAACGGCCGGGGCGAAAGAGGGCGGGCAAAGGAAGGGCCGAAGGGGAGGCGGCCAAAGGGAGGGCGAGGCCAGACGCAAAAAAGAGGAGACGCAGAGAAGGGCAGAGGCAAAGAGAGCGGGGGCACAGGGGCGGGAAGCCAGGAACAGAGAACAGAAGCGAGAGAGACACAGAGAGCCACGGAGCCAGACAGCGCGAGCGGAAAAGAAGCAAGAGAAAAAGAAAGAAGCGGAAGGGAGCAAGAGAGGGCGCGAAACAAAGGAAAAGGAAACGAAAGAGGAAACAGAAAGCAGGGAGCAACGAAGCCCGGGGGGGAACGGGCGGAAGAAGAAGAAAGAGGAAGCGCAGGGAAAGACCAGGGAAGAAGGGGGAAGCCGAGGCAGGGGGAGGCCGGAAAGAGGCCAGGCCGAAAAGAGAAAGAGGGCGAGGGGGGGAGAGGGGGGCAGGGACGAAGGCAGGAGCGGGCAGGGACAGAAGGAAAACGGCAGGCGCGAGGCGACGAGAAGGGGGAGGAAAGCCGGGCAGGGGCGGCGCGGCGAGGGAAGGGGAGGGCCCAGAAGGGAGCCGAAGGGGGGCCGAAGGCGGCGGCGGAGGAGCGAGGCAACCGCGGAGCAAAAAGAGAGACCGGGGGGAGGGCAGCGCGGCAACAAGGGGAGGAAGGAGCAGAGCGGCCCGAGGGGGCCGAGGGAGAGAAGAACCGAGGAGGAGGGGGCGGGAAAGGGCCAAACGAACAAGGGCAACGAAAGCGGGCAAGGGCGGAGGGGACGAGGGGCAACGCGAGGGAGGCCGCGAGCCGGAGAGGACAGGGAAGGGACAGAAAGGGCGAGAACAGAGGGGCGGGAGGCGGAGGAACAGCGACGCGAGGAGGAAGGGGAGGCGGGGCGAAGGAGGGAAGAACGAGCGGGGAGCGCGAGAAGGGGGCAGGGGAGGCGCGGACCGAGGAGCGGGAGAGACCAAGAAAGAGGGACGGGCGAAGGAGGCGACGACGAAAGAGGGACGCAGGGGGGGGCAAGCGCGGCGAGGCGGGGCAGGGGGGCGCGGGGCGAGAGGGGGCAGCCGGGGAGAGAGCGAGCGGCAAGAAAGAGGGAAGGGGCGGAGCAAGACACAAAGGGAGAACGCCCCAGGAAGGGCAAGGGCACGGAGAGGCAGCACGGGAGGAAGGGGGGCAAGCGGGCCCCAGCCCCGGCGCAGCAAGGGACGCCGGACGGAGACGAAGGAGGGCGGGGCGGGCGAGAAACGCCGACCGCGCGAGCGAGCGCGGAGAGGGGGGAGGGGGCAAAACGCCAGGGACAGGCAGAAAAGAAAGGCGAGCCCCACGCGGACCAAGACAGAACCGGGACGGGGGCAAAGAAC
>QZGG01003669.1:0-21462 GCA_006409495.1 Sedum album | reverse complement strand
TTAACAATAGATAAGTAAATTCCATAACTAAATCTTGCGGTTAAAGGCTTCGCTTAATTATCTAATCTAGCTGTCATGCAATAAGCTTGGAATATTAATACTAAACAAGTCACGCATTAAGAATAAAACCTCAAAACATAATGTTCACAAGTTAAAGCCTAAATTGATAAAGCAAGTTACCAAGACATGCTTTTATTAGACATCTCAAAATCCGTTTGTAAACAACAAGTCAAAACAGTAAGAACAAAGAAAAGCTTAGCGGAAAAGTTGCGTCTTCGCGTTGGCTTTCTGTTGCGCGTTAGTCTCTACTCGCTCGTCACAGCTTGCGCGGATCCTTGAAGTGACAGCGTGTCTCTTCAAAAGCTCTCTATACTAACTATGTAAGCATATATCAGCATGTGTACTACTCAGCTAACACTTCCTATTTATACAA
This sequence comes from Sedum album, assembly GCA_006409495.1. NCBI lineage: Eukaryota > Viridiplantae > Streptophyta > Magnoliopsida > Saxifragales > Crassulaceae > Sedum > Sedum album. Next base: position 21,029 of record QZGG01003669.1, on the reverse strand, counting down.
AGTCTATAGGGGAGTGTTGTACCATCATCTAGCTTTGGCCATATTGAAATTTGCGATGTAGCACATCTTCTTTCCTCTTGTGGTAGTCCTGACGCCTCATTATTATCGTTGTTGTAACAATCTTTTTCTATCAAAGGCAAGTCTTTATATTTATTTAAAGGTGTTTTCGATGTTTTGTCAGGAGCATCATCATTTTCCAAATGATTTTGATAAACAGTATCTTTAATTTTGAATTTTTTCTAAGTTTGGATTTGGAAAGAGATAATCTTGAATTTCTATGTTTATCCGTAAAAACTCGCATAGGAAATATTCTTGTGTGTTGCTGACATCATCTACCACGTGCTGACGTCATCATCTACGACGCGCGACCTGTTCTTTCTTCTCCAAGCTTGCTCCTTTGTTCTTCTGTTGCACAATAAGCTTCTAAATCATCTGTCTTTAATACACATTTGTCCTTAGCTCATAATCTTTCCTGAAATATAAAACTACACCAAAAGCGTAATCTTATACAAGAAAATATACAAACAAGCATAGTATAAAGGCAATAAAACACAGTATGAATGTGCATTATCAGTGCTTCGATAGAATATAACAATATAAGAGAGGTGTTATGGAATATCACCTATTATGAGGGTATTTTTCTGCAATTAACCCTTATTTGAACATCGCAAACAAAATTGTCATCTATTGTTATCTAGAGATTAATATACGGTAGTAACTCATTTGAGAGATTTTGATAGTTCAAAAGCTAAAGTTTAAACTCAATTTAGGTTTTTCTTAAACGTATATGTCTACAAATTATCTAAATTAGACAAAGTAACTAAAATGAAGTGCGAATATTTTAATTTATAATTTATTATAGAACAATAACATAACTTTGAGCATTTCAAACAAATTTCGTTCTATTTTCTTATTTTATCTAACGTTTCATTGAACTTAAATTATTAATCATATTATATATAAGGACACAAATTGTAACATCTACCCCATAATTTTGTGACTCATAATATAAAAAATGGGAATGCACTGTATTACAACAAAAATATTATTCGTTAAGATAATTATTGGTGGCCTTGAATGGATGTCACTAGGTGATTGTCGTAATTTTCATGTTTTCTTAGATGAAAATTCACGTGCAATTGATACTCCCAACTCCAAAAGTCTGTTAGAGTGGACTATAACTAAGAAGAAGATTTCTTTAAGCCTTGGAAAGATTTAAGATCTTGTTCCTCAAAATGAGTTGTGTAATTTGGACACTGCGACGCTATAGGAGAAAAATTGAAAACATCTTTAATTAAGCAAAAAGTCTTTCATTCAATGATAAAAGATTTTATATTAGCGATGAAAATAGGAGTTCGAAGCACCACCCAAGAAGAGAAGATGTATTAAATCATTGATTCCACCACGGGCAAAGTACCTCCGTGTTTAGTGCGTGGTTGATCAGTTAGAATAAAATCTAGATGATTGAGTGTGAAAACGAGCAAAGAAAGGACAAAGCATGCAAAGGACTTTCTAAATCAGGACCCATAAATAGGAATTCCTAAGGACTTTGAGCTGGCCGGTTTTGAAGACAATTTAGGACCTTTTTGGAGATCTTTGAGCACATGAAACTCAAGAGAACATCACCAAAAACGAGTAATTCTACTGTTCATCCACTCTACTTTTCATTAGTTTTTCATACTTTTCTATTGTTTGTGATTTTTACATTCAAACCCAACCATTTTCTGTTATAAACTAGCCATGCTTTGACTCAAAAGTCTGATGTTGTGACATTATTCTTTATGCCTGAACGTTCATAGTTGTAAGCATCAAATCTAATAATCCTCTTGTGACCTAGTGAATTGGAAAGTAAGGGTCGAATTCACAGGAAACTGTAAAAAAGAATTCACTTTTCAAAGTTAATTAGTGTGAAAGGGGTTCTATTATCACGAAGGGTAGCGACTATGCAACAGTAGGATGTGTGAGGGTTCTCTATTGAGATGCTATCACAAATATTTATTATAGACCACTAACATACAATTCCTAGATTCTCGTAGCTCATAGTTCTCTCGCAAAGCTACTATGCATATAATAGTGCTTCTAATATAGTCCAGAACCGTTTAGCGTGAATATGACTTTTGTTTGTCAGACAGTATAAATATCAAGCGAGCTTAACTAGTAGGCAAATACTAGTGCTCAATTCTCGATGTTCATACCTTAAATTGCCGCTAAGTATCAAACAAGTCAACAATATGCATAAGCTATATTCGTGCGCTAATGACCCTTTAACTTAATTAATCAAAACCATAAAACAACACAAGACAATTATGCAAGAATAAGGATTGATCATTAAATTTCAGTCTCTTAATAATTTGTTACAAGCTCATATGCTAAGTTGTAACTAATAAATTAGCAAGACATAGCTAAAGAAAGCACAATTGAAGTAGTAATGGAATGAAGGTTAAAATGACTTACGTTTATTCGTTGCTGAAAAGTCAGCGTCTTGTTGCTAGAAAAATCAGATTCGGCTCTGAGGTTGAAACATCAAATCGCCAGAGATGCGCCTCCCTTAATGATGTGAAAGAAAGCTTGCTAGGATTTCAAGATAAGTTGATATTTATAGGGAAATCCTATGGTATTGGCCTGGCCTGTTGACAGCGCGTCATTGTGCACAGCAAATCTAAATTTATAAACCTACTCAAAACTAGTATAGCAATAAGCAGGGTCGAACCCAAGAGAAAGTAACATAGTCTAAGAGTTATTCTACTAGCTAATTCTACTCCTATCAGGGGTTGGTTGGAAGATTGTTTGTAAACTAAAACTAAAGATTTTACTATTGAATGAGAAAACACAGTTCAGGGAATCTCGTCACAACTAGTAATCATAGACCAGACAAGGTTCAAACTAATGAACTATAGTTGTTCTAATTAGATAGAGCCGCTAGGGTTGTTACCTAATTCTAGATTTATCTTCTATTACCCGCTAGAGTCTCAAGAAGATGTAACAATTATCTAATCAAACTAACACAATAGCTCCACCGCTAGGCTTTACTACTATGAAAATTCAATTCGATATCATGCAATTGCTATAAAACCTAAGTTTACCGCTAGGCTGAGTTAAGCAAATAGCAATACATGCAATTAAAGCAAAGAACAGAATTCAATAGATTAAAACTTGAATCTCATACAATGTTGCAACTCAATTCCCCAAACTGTAGGGAAAGTTAGCTACTCATTGAAAACATTGTAATAAAACAAAATACTAAAAGCGAGTTCGAAGATTTATCAATTCTGAAGACAAAAGTTGAAGCTTGATCGCTATTCTCTATTCTACGCTCTGGAATTTTGCCGTCAAGAATCTCTCTAATTAGGATTGAAACCCAAATCAAAAAGCTGCTGATTTTCTGAACTGGGCTGGGCCGAGATGACCATGGACTCTTAAGAAATTAATTCCGCAGACCCTTAAGGATTTATGGAAATTCAATACCGTCTGCGGATTTTAATCCTTCAGCGTTCGCGACTGACGCCATGCTGACGTCATCCAGTCTATTTTGCTTCTTCCCTTCGTCTTCGTGCTCCGAATCCATCTAGAAATGCTCGATAAGCGTGTAAAATCTCCATTGCATTCCAAATACGCCTGAAACGCAAAATACTACAACAAGGTAATATTTCGCAAATAAAGCATATAAGAATAACGGAAATAAGATAATTATGGATCGTATAAATACGCTCCATCACCTGTCTCTTGATTGTTTTCTGCTAATTGGGCTCTTTGAAAAACTGTCAAAAACGTATTTGGCCCGTCATGACGTCATCTGGTACCCGCCATGCTGTCAACCTGAGGGTACGGATTTATCAAAATAAATATACGTATTAATACATGCTATCGGTCGCTAACACATATGTCTGTCACCCAAAATATTGATCTTAGCCTTCAAAAATCTTTGGCATGTTTGGTGATAGTATTTTATATTTGTTTAATCCATAATGGGGTAGTTTCAACTCCCCAAAATTATAGCTACTCTTTTACCATTGAAAGAAATATTTTTTCTTTATGTAGCGGTGTTCTTGATGATGGTCCAATAGCTCAAACATTGTTTGTCCAAATTATCAAATCGATTTTTAGGAAACACCGGAATATTTGATTTTGCCACGCTTTTGAATTTTAAAGTATATTTATCTTGCAAAACAATAAACACCTCAAGCATCAGCAAATGACGTACATCTGCTGCTCTTTATATTAGCTTTGAATATTTCTTACCCAAGCTACATCCTACCATAGTTGCCCCATCAGTTTCCACTTGAGTCATCTCAATTTTCTCCATTTGACACAAGTCTTCTAAATCACATTCAACAACTTTTAAGTAGGAATTATATCTAAAGGACACATAATGAGTCCCTTAATCTCAACTTCTTGGTATGTTGATTAGTAACTCAAGTCTTTATATATTTGGGCTTAATCAAACTAGAGTATTGCTTTCGCACACAAACTTTCTTTAGATAAAAATGTTTGTGATGCAGCGCGTGACGGGAAGGAACGATAAATATCAATAACTCGTTAATACCTTAAATTAACAAGAGAAATTGATAGCAAGAGTCTTGATTTCAACTGAAATCGCGAAACTTGACGACAAAAGGGAAACCCTAATTTTCATTCATCATAAGCCGTCTGACAAAAGGAAGTACAATTTGCTTAAATAAGAAAATAAATGAAACCCTAAACATAAAAGAAATCCTAATTTAGATAGTAGCCCAAAACCAACTAATTAGCCCACATCATTCTCTCCATGTCGAAAAGATTCGTCCTCGAATCACAGGCCGGTACGTCTAAGATCATGATCTGAAGAAATAAAGACTACGAATATCATAGGGCGTGCGTTCATGAGAATCAACCTTGAAATCATTATCGAAATCTGAAACATCCTTCTTAAGGACTTAACTCGCACATCGAGCTCTCCGGTCCGAGGAGGATTTCACTAAAAATTCGATAGGATTTTCCTTAGTGACAACTACAACACCACGCATCATAATGAACTCGTACAATCTTTTGTTCAGACGTTCGATCTTACTTCTTTTAGCATTAACTCTCCACGGCTCAGCATCATCCAGGGCTGCCGATTGAGCGGCAATTCTCCTTTGTGCTCGAGGTGGCATAATTACAGGTTGCCTTGAAATCGATACAAATCTGGACTCAGAGCAAAAATAATTTTAGGACCATCAAAGGTTAAGGGTGTTCCAACTGTCTTCGCATACCCGATTGATTTTGTAGTATTTCAGCTACATCCTGTGCCGACTCAGCATCAAGTCTCGGTTGATGGTGATGTGACACACTCCTAGGATCGGCTGGAAACTGATACCAAACTGATGCAGCGCGTGACGGGAAGGAACGATAAATATCAATAACTCGTTAATTCTATAAATTAAGTAATTAACAAGAGAAATTGATAGCAAGAGTCTTGATTTCAACCGAAATCGCGAAACTTGACGACAAAAGGGAAACCCTAATTTTCATTCATCATAAGCCGTCTGACAAAAGGAAGTACAATTTGCTTAAATAAGAAAATAAATGAAATCCTAAACATAAAAGAAACCCTAATTTAGATAGTAGCCCAAAACCAACTAATTAGCCCACATCAGTTTGATAGTCTGACTATCTTAGGATTAGTTCTCCTTCCTTTTACAAGTTTTACTAGTTTGCACATACTTGAATGCTACGTCAAACACATAATTAACATGGAGATAGAATGGGTGAAATGATGTACGAACAAATATAGAATTTATTGGTGTGTATTTCCCTTAGTTATTGTTTGTTTCGTTATATTATCATTTCTTTTAATATTTTCTATGTCCATTTCTAGTTGAAAACGTGTATCAAAGGATAATATATGGATTGGAGAGAGTTAGGACGAATTCAAGTTGATCAAGCGCAAAATGAGCAAAATGGACAAGGTTGGCAGAGTAACTCCTGCAGAAGTGACTGGCCCATAAAGTGACTCGGGCAATGCTAACCGACCCAAAAATCCACCAGAACCAGTTTTGAGTCGCGTGAATCAAAGGTATGGGCTACGCAATACAAACCATGAAATAAATCGATCGAAAGGTTGATCATGGATATAATTTCTTAGCAATTCAATGAAGCACGAGTTTGAGAATCGCGGCATAAAGTACTTCATCCATTATAGAGAAGAAACGAGAGTTGTACCTAGAATACGTTGTACTTAACCTAAGAACTTATCAATCATAATTTCACATGTTAACATTATTACCTTGCATTAGTATTACATGACCTAGGTTTGAAGTAGAATCCTCGCTGCATTTTAGTTTATCATATTTAACATGTTTTTGATCTTGTCTTTAGTAGTTACTAGAGATACTACATCGTTAGAGGATAAAAAAACCCTTATGGTAGACTAGCATAAGTAAAACTAATTAGGATTCATAATCTAGGCGTTTCTCCTGGGTGGGACTAGGTCATCCGAGAAATTAGATATTTTATTTGACTTGCATGACTAGGACTCACTCTAAAATTACATGTCAAGAAATTCAACCAACCTTTTTTTATTGCAAAACAAATCTATCATGTGTAAGAGTCTATCGTAAGGCATCGATAAAACCATAATACAAGTGTTACTACTAACTGTTAACGAGTGTGATTCAAAGCATGGATATTTTATACAATTTTTCATAAACGGGGAATGTAAAAGAAAAAAAGGATAGAAATTGTTGCAAGAGTAGTCATTTTGCATCTACTCTGAAATGTTAATAATTATTATTCTTATTGATGATTTATTGTTTAGGATTTTCCTAGGACATGGCAAATTGTGATTTCTTTAAGCTCCCTCTATTTTTACTCTTAGAATCTAAGAAGGTTGACTTGCACGAAAAATGACGTACGAAAGATTACATTATATATTTTGTGCATATTTCTTTTTAAGTTATTGATTGTTCAACTTTATTATCGTGTAATTTTATACTTTATATGTCCATTTCAAACTAAAAATATGAATCAAATGATATTAAATGGCTTGGAGTAGAATGAAATGAACAGAATGAAAGAATAACTCGGACAGGCACTGACCTACCTAAAAAGTTGGTCAGGAAGTGCTGACCGACAAACAACTTTTGATTCGTCCCCCAAGGTACGGTCTGCATGAAGAGTATCAAGCATGGAGTGCGTGGTTAACCCTCAATTGTGTGGATTGTATCTCGAGTCAAAAATCCACGCGAGCCTAAATTTTAGATCTGGCAGGGAAGCAAAAGAAATGATTCGGATGTCCCATTTTCTGGGGTGCCTGGCCAAAAAGAGGGTTGGTCGGTTTGGTTCTTTGTGCACGAGCTCAGATTTTCTAAAATTGAAAAGATTTTGACTTTCTATATCGAGCCTTCTAAATACAAAATATAGGGACCTCAACCTTACCGGTTTTAGACTTCTTGGGACTTCTCTGGAGATTTTTTAGAAAACAAATCTTCAAAAAAAGCTCAAGAATTCAAGCAAAAAAGGAACACTTCTACACATCTTCTTCCATACTTTGTTTTATTTTATCATACTTTTTCCTAGTATGCAATTTTGATTGCTAACTTGATTTATCGTTCAACAGACTGAGAGGTTGAGATTATGGGTTAAAGTTCTAAGAGATTTCACAGGGCGAGAGTTTGAGAAGCATGGGAATAAGTACTACATCCATCATTGAGAAGGAATAAGAGTTGAATCTAGAATTCATAGTGCTTCAACTAAAGAATTTATCAATCATAACTTCATATGTTTAAGTTACTTTACCTTCCATCGTATATCATTTCCAAACCTCCCTTTTGGAATTATTAATTTATTTGCGTTCACGTTACTTACTGCTAGCTAGCTTAAAGATTGAGACAGTTAACTAACGGCAATGAGAATCAGCTTGATCGAATAGGCGCCAACTAGGATAAGGGGCCAGGATGGTGGGTGTCAGCTAAGAAGACGAGAGAGAGAAAGGGGATGGATAGAAAAGAAAAGGAAATGAGGGGATTATTGGGTAACCATCACCTTGGGAGCGGTTACTAGACAGTTACCTCAGGCCAACCATCACCTTTGTTGGGTATAAAAGACAAAAAAAGAAACCTTTACAAGGTTCGGCCTCTGGTGACCAAGAGCAAAAAGCTTGTGTAAGACTAAAGTGCTTCAAACATCATCTCTTGTGAAAGAGGCAGTGAACAATTCAATGAAGAATTGTTGCAGAGACGTGTCTCAGAGTTGCAGATTGAGGGACATGACCTTCAGATGTAGGTGACTCTCGTTATGAATGTAATAGTTAGAGTTTTTCTATTGCAAAGCACTAATTGAATGTTGTTAGAGTCTAATTTATCAATAAAAAGATTGTTAGACAATAAATTCCGCTGCACATTTAACTACTTGAATCAAGTACCTGCTAACTACGTTCAAGTCCCTAATAATTCTTGTTCATAGTATTTATCTAATCTCAATCCTAACAATATATATCATCTTAAGGCAGCCGCTGAAGCAATGGCCTCATTATATATATCATCTTCTTTTTTTCAAACGAAACAAGGCATACTGAGTTGATCGGTGAGCGGCCGTCCCGAGACCAAAGAGAGCAGAAGATTGAGGAACATTCATACTCACGCTGCGGACACCGCCCATATATCGGAGTCCATTAGGAGATTTATAGAAGCCAGTCAAGAAGTAAGCCGGAGTATAAAAGGAAGTTGACAAGACACATCCAATAGCTGCAGGAATGAGTATGTGACTAATAGTCATCTCCGTCGAAAAAATCCAACACAAAAAACAATGAGAGGATCTTGTTGACTTAAGCGTGATTGTGTCTTGCAAACATATATTACGCATGATATTGTGTGACCATTTGTTTTGGCAAGCAATCTCTTATTTTGGCAATATATCTGATGATGTATGGAAAGAAGTAGAATAACGTTGTAATTTAGAGTACTATATAATAAAGATGGAGTAAAGCAGACAGAAACTCCAACATTCATATTCATTCTTGTTCTTTGTTTTTCTAAGTGTATCTGACATTTGGTATCCGAGCAAGGTTCGAAATTATGTCGCGGGAAGGTGAATCTTCAGAGTTGATATCAAGCAAGGTGATGCATAGAGGTAGTGGAGTGCCTATTCAATATCCAATGTTGAACGACACCAACTATGGTTTATGGGCTGTAAAGATGAAGATCATCATGCGTTCACTAGGTGTGTGGGCAGCAATTGATTCTAACAAAGAAACATTGGATGAAGAAAAGGATCAAGGTGCCCTCGCTGCCATCTCTCAATCTGTTCCTGATGCCGTGATGATGGTCATTGCGGAGAAGGAGTCTGCAAAAGATGCTTGGGAAGCAATCCGAGAGATGCGAGTCGGAGAGGACCGTGTCAAGAAGGCACGGGTGCAAGTCTTGAAGAGACAACTTGATCGAATGTACATGGAAGACTCCGAGCAAATCACTGAGTTCACACAAAAGTTATCATCATTAGTTGGTGAGATGCGAACTCTTGGTGCTAAGGTAAGAGAGAGTGATGTGGTGGAAAAGTTATTCAGTGCTGTTCCAGACAAGTTTTTGCAAATCGTTGGCATAATCGAGCAGTGGGGTGATGTGTCATCGATGTCCTTGACTGAAGCTGTTGGTCGCTTGCAAGCTTTTGAAGAAAGCTTGAAAGGAAGAAACCATTTCAGCGATACAAGGAACGAAGAAAAATTAATGCTCACTCGTACTCAGTGGGAGGAACTTGTTGCGAAGGAGAGAAAGGATGCTGAAATCCTTTCTAATGAAATGGGAAGGGGTGCTAAGAGCAGTGGCAGCCGAGGCCACAGTCATGGAAGTGGCAGCAACCATGACAAGAAGTCACAACGTCATGTTGACAAATCAAAATTAAAGTGTTTTAATTGTAATGGATATGGCCATTTTGCAGTGGAATGCACCAAGCCTAAGAAAGAAAAGGTTTATGTGGCAGAAAGAGTTGATGATGATTATGAGTCAGAGCCAACCCTACTGATGCTTGAGACGTCTAATATAGCTACTAGAAAAGTTGATGCCAAAAGACCAACATGGGTGATGAGTAGAACAAATGGGGAAATGGAGACCAAAACGCCTTATGCAGTACAACCGAGTGAGAAAGACCTTGAACTTCACCTTGGAGTTGAAAGAAAAGGCAAGGAAAATGTTTGGTACCTGGATTCGGGTGCAAGCAATCACATGACTGGCAGCCAACAACAGTTTTTAGATCTGGATGTGTCGATCAATGGAACCGTTAAATTTGGTGAGGGCTCTACTGTCGACATTGGTGGACGTGGGACTGTCCTGATAAAGGGACACACTGGAGAACACAAGATGCTGACAAATGTGTATTACATTCCAAAGTTAACCAGCAACATTATCAGTTTGGGGCAACTTGAGGAGCGCGGGTTCAAAATTCATTAGAAAATGGACATCTCCAAGTGCTTAATCAAAATGGACAGCTCCTGATTCAAGTTAAGAGGACGAGAAATCGACTATACATACTCAATCTTGACCTTACGCAGCCTGTATGCTTGATGACTCATCTCAAGGAAGATGATTGGAAATGGCATGCACGATATGGTCACCTAAACTTTCAGGCATTGTGCAAGCTAAGTCGAGATGGTTTAGTAAAAGGTCTTCCATTAGTGAATCATGTGGATCAAATTTGCAATGGTTGCCTTGTTGGGAAGCAGAGACGTATACCTTTCCCAGATGAAGCAAAATTTCGAGCTAGCAAAGTACTTGAGCTTGTGCACTGCGATTTATGTGGACCGATTTCACCTTCAACTCCAGCTGGTAACAAATATTTTTTATTATTGGTTGATGATTATAGTAGATATATGTGGATTGTACTTTTACAGCATAAGGATGAAGCATTTCAAGCATTCAAGGAGGTCAAGGTGGCTGTTGAGGTTGAAACAAATACGAAACTAAAAGCACTTCGCACAGACAGAGGAGGTGAGTTTAAATCAAACAAGTTTACTGCGTATTGTGTAGAAAATGGCATCAAAAGATTCTTTACAGCACCGTATTCGCCTCAACAAAATGGGGTAGTAGAAAGGAGAAATCAAACAGTGGTCGCTATGGCGCGCAGCATGTTGAAAAGTATGAATATGCCGAGCAAATTTTGGGGAGAAGCAGTAACAACGGCAGTTTATATTTTAAATAGAGCTCCAACTAAGAGTGTGATTGGAATGACACCATAAGAAGCATGGTACAAAAAGAAGCCTTCTGTTCATCATTTTCGCATTTTTGGATGTGTTGTATATGTGAAAAAGACTGGTGGTCATTTAAGCAAGCTCGAGGATCGCAGTGTTCCTATGGTGTTCATTGGCTACGAAACCGGATCAAAGGCTTACCGGACATACGATCCTATAGCAAACAGAGTGTGTGTAACACGTGATGTTGTATTTGAAGAGGAAAAGGCATGGAATTGGAACACTCCACCGCAAGTAGAAGAGCAAATTAAGAATCAAGAATTTTATATCAATTATGAACAAACAGTGCATGAGAAACGAGATGAAATGCTTAGTGGTTTTGATGCAACTCAACCATTATCACCAGTGCAGAGTGTTGTACCAAGGGTAGAAGGTGATAGTGCAGGAGTAGCCAACCAAGCAACGCCAATTTCGGTAACTACACAATCAAGGTTTGAAAGTGATGTCGAATCCTCGAGGGAACCAGTTTTGCGTACACGGACATTAAGGGATTTATATAACACAACTGAACCAGTCCACTTGGAATACTCAAACTTATGTTTGTTAGGTGCAGAGGAGCCGACAACATTTGAAGAAGCTGAGAAGGAAGCTTGTTGGAGATGTGCAATGAAAGAAGAGATGGATTCGATTCGTAGTAATCAAACTTGGAGCTTAGTTGACCCTACTGCCCACATGCGACCTATAGGTCTTAAATGGATATATAAGCTAAAGAAAGACTCGAATGGTGTGATCGTAAAGTATAAAGCGCGGTTAGTTGCAAAGGGTTACGTGCAAAAGCAAGGAATTGACTTTGAAGAAGTGTTTGCTCCTGTTGCAAGGATCGAAACTGTGAGATTACTCATTGCCCTAGCTGCACACGAAGGTTGGCAACTACATCACATGGATGTAAAATCGGCATTCTTAAATGGAGAGTTAGTAGAAGAAGTTTACACTAGCCAGCCGCCGGGTTTCATTGTGAAAGGACAAGAGCATAAGGTACTGAAGTTGCACAAAGCACTATATGGCCTACGCCAAGCCCCTAGAGCTTGGAATTCAAAGTTGGACACCACTCTGATGTCACTTGGTTTTATTAAAAGTCCACTTGAATATGCAGTGTACAAGAAGAGGGAAGGAGCAACTTGTCTTCTAGTTGGTGTGTATGTGGATGATCTAGTGATCACAGGTACCTCAGAAGATCACATTATGAAATTTAAGCATCAAATGATGGATATTTTCAAAATGAGTGACCTTGGTTTATTGAGTTACTACCTTGGCATAGAAGTTCAGCAAACAACAAATGGTATTTCACTTTCTCAGGAAGCATATGCAAGAAAGATTCTCGAAAAATGTGGCATGGAAGATTGCAACCCAACACAAACTCCAATGGAACAAGGCTTAAGGTTAAGCAAGCAAAAGCTCTTCACCACCAGTGACAAGACATTGTACAGAAGCACTGTTGGAAGTTTGAGGTACCTTTCACACAAGACCGGACTTGTGCTACTCTGTAGGCATGTAAGTCGGTATATGGAGAATCCAACAACTGAGCATATGCAGCAGTGAAACACATATTGAGGTACATCAAGGGAACGATTAACTGGGGTTGTCAGTTTGAGAGAAAGAAAAAGGAAGAGATACGACTTATTGGATATAGCCGATAGTGACATGGCCGGTGACTGATGATAGAAAGAGCACTACCGGAGTTGCATTTTATGGGTTCTAGCTTAATTAGTTGGTTGTGTCGCAAAAGCAAAAGGTAGTTGCTTTATCATCTTGTGAAGCTGAGTATATTGCAGCGACATCTGCAGCATGTCAAGGAGTGTGGTTGGAGCGTTTACTTGCTGATCTCATGAGCCGGAGTCCTGACAAAGTTTCACTCAATATTGATAACAAGTCTGCTATCTCTTTATGCAAAAATCCAGTCCATCACGACAGAAGTAAGCACATTGATACTCGATTTCATTATATACGTGAGTGTGTGGAGAATGGAAAAATTGTAGTTCAGCATATAAGTACGAATGACCAACTTGCTGACATCCTAACCAAACCATTGGGGCGTCTCAAATTTTTGGAGTTGAGAGACAGAATCGGAATGCGGATTCTAAAGAAGACACAACCAGCTTAGGGGGTGAATGTTGACTTAAGCGTGATTGTGTCTTGCAAACATATATTACGCATGATATTGTGTGACCATTTGTTTTGGCAAGCAATCTCTTATTTTGGCAATATATCTGATGATGTATGGAAAGAAGTAGAATAACGTTGTAATTTAGAGTACTATATAATAAAGATGGAGTAAAGCAGACAGAAACTCCAACATTCATATTCATTCTTGTTCTTTGTTTTTCTAAGTGTATCTGACAGATCTGGCTGTCACACTGAAACCCCTATATATATACTCAGTATTTTGGGTTAATTACGAAAAACCACCCTCATAATAGGGGGTTTTTCACGGCACCACCCTTATAATCACTACGTACTTTTATACCTCTTGCAACATCGAAAAATTGGTGTTGCATAGGTGTATGTTGCATAAGTTCCTCGCGACATTTAAGTTGACGCTGCATAAGAGGACACGTTGTCTTAGATCACTTTCGCAACATACACTAACGCAACATCGAAACATATGTTGCATAACTTAAAATGATGTACTAATGCAACATACAATTACGCAACATCACAATGTATGTTGCATTACATGGAACAGGGAAAGCTTGTTGACTTTTCAACGTCGTTTGAAAGTAAATAGTACGAATGGTTTATGATGATTGGTGAGGGGTTGTTTGTTTTCGTTCGGTTACGCAACATACTTTGTCTTTGTATGTTGCAAAAGTATGTTTACATTATATTATGGAACTATGAAGGGAAATGGGGAGAGAAAATTGAGGGAGAAATTTTACAAGAATGAATAATGGGGTGAGAGGGAAATATTTCGTGGAATAAAAAAGAGGGAGTAAAAAGAGGAGGAAAGTGTGAAGGAAAATTGATAATGAATTAAATATTAGATTTAATATTTAGATTTAATATTCTAATTTTGATCCAACAACTTATATAAATCGACTTAAATAAAAAAATAATTGTAGTTATTAATTGATTGAATAATAATTAAATTCATAAAATTTGTATATACATCATATTTTACCATACTTTCTTTTTGATAAAAATATTGTAATGCACATTCAAACATTATATAACCATAAAAATACTAAGTTTAAGGTATGTGATACATGGTTAGAGTAAAAAGCCTAAGGGTTTGGGTTTGGGGTATAAGCTTAAGGGTTTGGTTTGGGGTTTGGGGTATAAGCCTAAGGGTTTGGGTAAAGCCTAAGGGTTTGGGGTTTGGGGTTTGGGGTTTAGGGTTTGGGGTTTGGGGTAAGGGTTTGGAGTATAGGTTATATGAAGGATTTATGGTTTGAGTTTAAGAGTTAGAGTTATCATTTAAATTGATCGTTAACTGAATATAAATTATTTGTAGTGTATATGCAGTAATCAAGTTCTGTTACGAATTTTTGATCAAATGTAATTAACAACTATGACACATTTGAATTCACCATATTTCAATGAGACATGATCTAGTTAGTACCGAATAATCGAGGTATAGGGTTAAGGTTATAGAGTTTAGGGTATAATGTATAGGGTTTACGGTTGTGTATTCCAATTCTTGACATCTTTTTGTAAATGATACGTAATCCAAGTAAATAAACTATTGACGTGATGCGGTATATGTGTGTAAATATTCCTACACGCAACTCAAAAGAATTTATAGAACTAGGGGTGACCTAGTGTCGAACCCAAGGGAACAGTGGAATCAAGTTATATTTCAAACTCGATTACTAGCCTTTTAATTCTTTGGTTTCAATTACTAGCTTTAATTTTAGTTCTTAAGCGTCTTGTTTATTCAGAAGGCAGTGTTCAAAAGGCAATGTTTAAAAAGCAGTATTCAAAGGGCAATGTTTAAATAAAAGGTTCGTTATCAAATATTAAAAACTATGACAAGGATGAGAATCCTCTACTAATACTTATGGTTTCACTCAAACAAGATATATAAATCCTCACTCTCGAATGTTGATTTATATTATAGTTATGAATTTCCTTCTTGATGACAATTTAATCTAGAATGTATAGTTATATGATAATATAAATCCTCACTCTCGAATGTTGGATTTATATTATAGAATTTAGACTGAGTAGCATTAGCATACGAATCCTCACTCTCGAATGTTGGATTCGCACGTAAACATCTACTCGACTAGTTCATTCCTCACTCTCGAATGTTGGAATTTTCACTAATTTGTCTAAATACGCTTATTAATACATTCATGCACCAAATATACTCGTTGCTCCCGCTTTGCTAATATACTCGATCTAATGTTGTATTGATTCCTAAAATATTCTAAGTTCACCTCCGGTCCTTCCCTAGATATACTACTCCGACCTACACTTCTAGATGTTTTGTCAGGACACCTATTTTATGAAGATTAAGCTCGGGTATGATTCAACACACGCAATTATCATACAAGAATTGACTCATATAAATTAAATAATCATGTTCTAGTTATTCATAAGCATTAGAGATTCATCAAATCCTCATCATAAAGAAACTACTCACTCATCTCGAGTGATAAAGCAAACATATTCATCACGATCATTACGTAAAGTAAAAATGTATTGAAATAAAACAAGAGTAAAGTTTAGAAATTCTCAGTGATTGATGATCCACGGTCGAGCTCCAAAGCTGCTGCTATTCTCCTCGTTATCTCGAGTACAAAATCTGGTTGTATGATCTTCAATAATTCAATCGGTCCTCCGAACTCTCTCGGGTATATCTTCTTCTTCACTTGGTTTACTCGACTAGGATCAATCACTTTATTCAGCCCCCTTAGGTGGCTCGGGCAGCAGCAGCCAACCTTCTTTGAGTGTCTTGTGATGTTTATATATTGATCAATCAAAGGGCTCGAGTGACTTGAGAAGTCTTGCTTTAACTCCTATCATAAATGGCCGAGTAAATGTAGAGTTAAGCTTATCTTCATGCATTTAATCCTCGAGTGGAATGAAAGGTCTTCCTTATCTTCTTGTATTAAATCACTCGAGTTAATGGATAATCCACGAAGGGTCTTGGTCACGTGATAGCTTGCTCGAGCAGTGTATTTACTTGGTCGAGTAACTTGTTTCAGCTCGGTTCAGGTACTTTAGTGCACTCGGTCTAAGAATTGCAGAAATGCTTCAATTATGTCTGATTTAGGCCGAATTCACGTGCTTTTCCTCATATTTCCATTTATGCTCCTTCGTAAAGTGTAAACCGTGCTTTTGACCTGAAACATCAATCAAAGTATCAAAAGTAATATATTTTACATTCAAATCATATGAAATAAGCATAAAAGTAGGGGCTTAAAATAGACATTTCTAACACTGATCAAAATACCCCACACTTAATCCTTGTTCGTCCCGAACAAGTATTAAGCTTATTTCTTACTCTGAGATTTCTAAAGTTATCTAATCCTAGTTCACTGTCGTAGAAAATCACGAATGCATTTAGCATATGCATTAAGCCTTTAAACCTCTAGGCTGCCCTAGCGGACGAGTTTTAGTCTCGTGAGAGTTTTCAGATAACGGAATACTCACAAATCCTGCACATCATCCATTCATCATATTCATTTACATAGCTAGTCAATTCAACAAACATTCTTTTGCATTATTCTTTAATCATAAACACTTCAAAGTATAGCTGATCATTCATGGCATGAAAATATTGAAAATCACTTCAAATCACGATAGTCATAAATTTCAAAGTAACTCGAGCAATAAGAAACTAACCTTGGTTTGTCCTTTCTCTCCATTCCCAACTTACACCGAAAATCACAAAGTAAAACACAATTTTAAGAGGAGTTTCACCGAACCAATCACCTATGCTAGCAAGGGCTAGTCCATAAGGTCAAGGTCAAGAATTCTTGCCCAAGAATTAGACTACACGTCGTAATCCATAAGAGTAGAGGAATTCCGGATGATTACCACATATTTCATGAATTTCTCTCTCAAAAGCATGTAATGCCTACGTACATAAGTACAAGGATCGTCCCTAAGCAATTCTCAATGGTTATCATTCGACAGCTTCACTCGAGTCGCAACATTATTTAGGCAGAAGCAAGGACTTAAGTGGGGAAACGAATTAATAATTTTTTTATTTTATATTTTTTTCTATTTCTTTTTTTTTACAAAACAAATACTTTCAAGGGGGAACTTACCTTCCTAACCCTCGGCAATTGTTTTCTTGTTTTGTCAAAGCAGATACTTTCAAGGGGGAACTTACCTTCCTAACCCTCGGCAAATGCTCGACTTTATTGGATAACCCCACACTTAAGACTTGACTAGATGCCAAAATATTAACTCGAGTGTTACAACAAATGCACCATATATTACGAGATATGCTTAAGTCACCTAAAGGCAATACAATAGCTTTATGAAATATTATCCATGTTTCGTTCAAAAATTTCCTCTATGAAATTGGATAAAAGCTTTTCTCAAGGTCAAAAATTTCTAAGAAAAATCAAACTAGGCAAGCTCTTAAGTTAAGTCACAAGAAATAAATTTTCTATCATGAAAGTCGTTCAATTCAAAAAATTTCAATTCATGAGTTTCTCAGCAAACATTTTTAATCTAAGTGCTCGATCTTATTTAGCATGTTTAATTGACATTTTTCAACGTGTTTTTATTTAAATAGTAGGATGTATGCAAATTTTTAAAAGTATGCAATGTATATATCATGAAAATTTGTATGCATACTACTCCCCACCCCACACTTAAAAATTTGCTTAGTCCCTAAGCAATAAATTAAGATTAAGGTGTAGAGATACTTAGCTGGTTATCGAGTATTTCGTTCTTGACATTTTCTTCGTATCTTGACTTTCCAATGCGCTGCACATCTATCATTCTTGCAATGCTAACAAAGATTTGTCATTATATAACAAACAAAGCAAAACATGATAGATAAGTAATTAAAATGTTCAAACAAGTGCAAATGTCAAGTACTCGATCAATCTGTTTTCTAGTTGTGAAAGTTTATTGGTTGTTTATGGGTTGTGTTGATTGTTTGTTTGGAGATACCGGGTGTTTCTAAGGATTCGGAAGTTGTTCATTATCAGACCTATTCGTTGTCATCCTCTGCATATATATCCTCATCTTGATCACGAATCTTCCTTATTCTTGAGGTATGGCAATAAGTCTTTGTTTCCCAAAACGAAATTTCCATTCTTTCACAACTTCTATCTTGTGCTTCTTAACTCGACCACTCTCCATTTGGTCTTAAGTGAATAAATAAATCGGTCGAGTTAGGGTTTTGTTTTGTGTAGTTGGGCTAGGTTTGTTTAATGTTTAAGGTGATATGGCCCAAAGTTTTATTCGGTCGAGTGAACCAGATGACTCGACGATGGAAGAGTTTAATTTCAAGTAGGTTCACTCGGTCGAGTGACATTCTTAGTTGGTCGAGTGGGCTCGGCCAAAATTCAGAATTGTTTTATTTTTTGTTCAAGGTGTTTTAATTCTGAATTTTATTTTTAGTAACCCTAAAATTTGGTAAGATATAAATTTCTTCTTTATTGAATTTCTAACTTTGTTTTCCAAACAAAGACATCATTATTTGTAGAAGAAATAAGAAATAAGGTTTAATCACTCATCAGACTCGATCTCTATTGGTTCTCCATTCGGCTTGCGAAATTCTTTGATAGTCACCCTACGAACCTCATACCACTCAATACCCGAATTATTTTTCTTAGGCTTCTTGGACTGCGTTTTGCTCGAGGTAGCTTTTTCCTTACCCTTATCTTTGCTTGTATCATTGAAGTTCCCAACCGAGCGCGCGTTCTCGGAGGGGTCTTCTTCCTCAGTTACTTCCTTATAGGCAAATTCCAATCTGGCGGGTTTTTTGGCTAGAATGCTAATTTCCTTAACAGTTAAAGTCCAATTCTCGAAATTCTGTGTATCTCTCGGGTAGAATAAATTGGCAACCGATGGCTATGCTAGTGATCAATGAAGTACAACCCACGTACTGTGAAGAGTAGTATGCCTGCTGCATACCCTTGAACATGGTTGTAAACACATCAAACCAATTGATATGTTCATCTTGGTCGAGTGCCCACATAATGTTCAAGTCCTCTCGGGTAACTACATCAACAGTTTCGGGTTGGCAATTAATATTCGTAGCAATCAGACGATGCACGTACTTCCAAACGGGATTCTTAATAGAGGATGGTGAAGGGTAGTCTCCAATGAAATCTTGGCGGCTAATGTCTTTCCAAATCTGAATTCTTTGTTGTTCCGTAGCCAAGTGACAAAGTCCTCCTTCAGGAAATCCAAGATGTCTATATGCTTCTTGTCGAGTCCAATAAAAATCCAAATCTTGAATTCTGAATTTCCATCCTTCATAATCATATGCAAAACCTTCTCCTTCCACAGGTTCAAACGAAGCAATGAACTCATAGACAAGTTCCTTATAGCATTGCTTGTTGAAAACAACATCCACATCGAGTGAGCTCGGTTAAACATGTCATAAACTTTGGCACTAATGCCAAGGCTTTGCATTGTCTTGTCATGAAGGGCTATCGAGCTCACTAAAGGCTTGAGTCGGTTTGCATCTTCAAATAATCTTTCATAGGTTCGTGCATGGTCTATGTTGTCAAAATTTGGTGGGTAGGATGGGTCATAGGTGTGAACAAACTCAACATGAGTTCTTCTTTGGGAGGGTGCATTGGTGTTTTTGGCTAGTAGGTTGGATTGAGACATGTTGCTCGAGTATGTAGAATCGGTCGAGTATGGTGATATGTGATCGAGTTGTGTGATATGCCATGCTACTCGATCGGTTTTATATAGTAAATTTGGAAGCTCTAGGTTACTCGAGTAGTAACTTACCTAATAAAGTGTGATAAATATTTGTATATCAAAGGTTTCTAATAATGGAATATTAAATCAAAGATTTAATCAAGGATTTAATATATGGAAGTTATGAATATTTATTAGGGTTACTCGAGATATTTTGTTTAGGAAAGAATTTGGGCTAGGTGCTCGAGTGGGCTTTGGTTAAAAATCTGATTTTTAATTTGGGTCGAGTTGATTATGTGTTGTGTTACTCGACCGAATGATCCATAGATTCGGTCGAGTGAAGCAATGTCCTTTTTGCTTCACTTTTGCGCTCTTAAAACTTGGCGATTATAAGGGTAAATGACAATAGAAATAGTACGCACAAGTTCAAGTCACGAACAACAAAGTACCGCAAATGGTACGTCCAAAAAGTTTCAACAACAAACACAAATAAACAACTAAAAGAGGCTTTCCTAGCACTCTTCCCACTCGAAGCTAGTCCTTCGTTCATCTTTCTTCTTTCCTTTCCGGTCAGCGCGCTTGGCATTTCCTTTGTACAACCCATCTTGCTCCTCCTATCCATCAACGTCATAGTGACCAAACGGGCGGTATCGAGCGGTCTAAAATCTCCTTGCTTTTAAAAAAAATATGAGCGTTCCGCGAGGCAAGTGATAAAGATGAGCAGCCGAGTGCTTTACTCTTTTCCTTAGGGTTGATCATCTTCTTGAACGCTCGGTGAAGACATAAAACCAATCAATGGAGTCTCCTCGCTCCATGAAGTACATCAAATCCAAGTCTTCCCGAGATACTCGAGCACCTTGGTCAACACGAGTGTTGATGTTCGTAGAAATAATCCGATGGATGTATTTCCATACTCCATCCGTTAGGCACTTGGGTGAGCAATTAGGGTCATATTCTCGCATACCGGTTAGCTTCCTCCATACTTCCAATCTCATCTCATCCGTGCAAAATGGAATAACACCTCCGGGAGAGAACCATTCTCCGT
>QZGG01003668.1:0-21422 GCA_006409495.1 Sedum album | reverse complement strand
CTGATGTATATGTTTATTAGGAAACCAACATGTATATGTATACATGGAAAGTATCATGTGGAACCCCCTCCTTTTCATGGATCCATGGATCCCCTTTGCATTCGTTGATTGCATTTACTGTTTGCATTTTGGACGCACCAGATTGTGCCAGCGCATTAATGAGCATGTGCAACTCACGTGTGCATTTGTCATGTGCAACTCACGTGTGCATTTCAAAATGCAAACACGTGGCACAATCTGGTGCACACAAAAAATGCAATCAACGATGATGAAGGGGATCCATGGATCCATGGAAAGGGGGGTTCCACATGATACTTCCCCTATGTATACATAGGGAATGTATTATGTGGATTCATCTATTTTGGTGGATTCGTGAATCTCACTTTGCATTCATTGATTGCATTTTTTCAATGCACTGAATTGCACCACGTCATTGCACTTGACATGCAAAACATGTGCAAGTCATTTGTTCATCAATGTGTTGGCACAATCTGGTGCATTAAAAAAATGCAATCAACGAATACAAAGTGGGATTCACGAATCCAGAAAAATAGATGGATCCACATGATACAATCTCTCTATACATGTATCAATACTAATTACAAAGATAAATTAAAATAGATTAGTTGAAAACAAAATAATAAAGAGAAAGGTGATTAACTTGGGTTCTCTGTCTGTTATCAAGTTCACATTGCAGTTTGCTACTTTAATTTGAGCAACGTGAAACGAAGTTAATTCAAAATTTATACTGAAGTCACTAAGAAAAGGAATCCAAATCGACGTGGTCCTGTAACATAAAAGTAAAAAAGTAAAATACAATTAATTTTACCATCAGGTTGATCATAAATCTGGTCATCACATAACTTGGGAATGTTTGGAATCCATGAAAAACTGAGAGCTTAATTTATAGTGGCAGAAGAAGGACAGGGCATGGAATGAACTCCGCCAGAAGATTAGCATCAACATGCTTTGAATGAATAGCTTCCATGCTTATAACTACCAAGTCTAAATTGAGATCATCCGCCACTTCACCAATGATTGCAGTTGGCTTATTACCTTCCCCGAGTCTTTCTAGCAGAGTGAACTCCTGAAACCCACCTGACATAATTTTCATGTACAAAACATGCATCAGTACATCATAAGGATGTGTTGCAAATACTCGGACAAAGATAAATAAAGAGTACGCAGACATCTAGTTAGAAAAGCAACATTCGGTTGACAAGGAAATGAACAACCTCCTGAACTTATTTGGGATAAATTTTCTTTCGGCACAACAAAAACCATTTGAATTCGATTTCATTGCGCACAACAGAAATCATTTCAACATCCGAATAAAGTTTATCTTTATAAAATGATGTAAAGTTCATACTACTCTACCAACCCGCTTTTTTTAAAAAAAATTAGTTATAGTATTCGTGCCATTATTTATCCCGTTTAACCTACCCCGCAGAATCCCAGCCTTGCCCCCACCAAGAATCGAACCCGTTACACCCCACTTAACTAAGGAGTGTGGGATTCAAACCAAACTCAGCTGACTATACCAATAACCAGGCTGAAAAGGTCTTTCATTCACCTTTCATCATATAGAATTGTGTACCATATTCAAATTTCCATGCCTTTGCAGATATACTCAATTACTAAATGACCACTAATACAGGCTCATACTTCACTGCGTGGAGAATTACAGAAACATCCTTGAACATTCCCATTTCACCAAAATTAAAAATGCTGCTGAAAATGAAAATACTCGAACCTTCAGACAAATGCCAGCGAATGCTAGAGAGTTGTGTGTCATGCTCAGGTATTGAATCTTTTAGCTTCTCGTCAATAACTAGAACGACAGAAGTTCATCGATCAAATATATGAAATTATAAATTATAGAAGCTTTAAATCAAAGAGTATAGTTGTCCTGAGCAGCTGAGCCCATTTTAATAGACAATCGTGTTTGAGCGGGTCAGAGGACTCACTCACAACCGTAATGTCAGCTCCATACTTTTTAGCTAGAGCAGCTGTAGTTGCTGCAGCCTTCAAAACAATAATAAACATGGGTCAATTTACGTAATGATCTAATTAAGGCATTTTTAGACAGAGCACGCGCCAAGGGTGGGACGGGGTACAATTCAGATGCAAATGTGCATCAATGTAAATCTGTTCAAACTATTTTAATTTGTAGACAATATGAACATAGGGCATCAAACAAGTTTTATGATATGCATTCAAATCTACAAGAAATAAGATGGGATGTTAGTCCCCATTACCAGTCCAGTATATGACACATCGCAAAACCAAGGGTAACCTCATTGCTTATTGCATTTTCTCAAAGAGGGGGATTCCCCAAATTAGTCTTTTAACACTTCTTAGAACTAGGGATGAGTACAGAAGGAGACTGCGAAAGAAACATGCTTTCAAAATTACCTGGCGGGTACCCTCAGAAAGGTAGGGTTCCTGTCAGTGATCGGAAGAAGTAAATGCTTAAACTGAGTAAATGACTCCGTGACTGCACCAATTCCAGATTCTTGCGGTGCTGCCTTTGCTGAGTCAAGTTTTAGAATTCAAATATCACATTGATTACATCAAACTATAAAAGCTTTGACAAAACGTCTCAATTAATTCCACAACTAAAATGAGCGGCACTCTACAGAATCTAATTGGAATCAATAAAACAAGTCATCATCTACTACTGATGGAATCCGAAGCTTTACTAAGAATCAATATCCTAACAATTCGCAGTTGATAAAAATTAAGTTGAAAATCAATTAGTAGCTGAAGCCTGACGTCAGGTCGGGGCTTTGAAAACAGAATACCTGTGTTGAGTTTTGCAATTTCGAGCACGGACGGATAGCCTCGGAGTTGAAATGGATATTGGAAATGAGGCCGCAAGTGCGTTTTCTGTTAGCCAATTGCGGCGGCGCTACTGGAACAGAAGCTACATGGAGAACGAACGCCATTGATCAATCGTGGAAGGTCGGCTAATTTGGAAGTAGTCGTGTCGAGAAAGCTCAAGAAGATGTTGGAGGGGTTTTTGGAGTACTGGACTCGAACAATCCTGGCGTTGGATGATGGGACCCACTGGTCAAATGAATTTATCTCATTTGAAATGCACATAATCTGAATTTTTACATTTTTGTTGTTTATGCATTTTTGTGGATTAACGATTGTGCATATAGTTATTCCAAAAGTACAAACAGTAAAATGGAAAATATAAACGTGCACATGAGTCGCAAAGAAATCCAACATTTACTATAATTCATTTATTGATTAACACGTGTTATCTTTTATCTTTAATTTTTTTCTAAACCAAGTCACTAACACAAAAATAAAAAGAGAATGGATCAAATAAAAAGTGCTAGATTGGTTATAAAATGCAAACAAATCTTTATATTTCAATCAACGGTTATAATTAAAGAATATTAATTAATATAAAAAATTAAAAAGAGCAATAATGGAAATACAAGCATAACATATTTTTCAAATATTATCATTAATAACAATCCCTTATTTTAAAGGATTGAGTAACCGACTTTCAATTTTTTAAATTCAGACTCATTAATATCCACCCATTAATATTTTTTCAAATATTCTCATTAGTATCAAGTAAATTTCATGTGTTTAAATAGTCTTTTACAATATCCACTACTCAATGCTATATAGCATGAATCACGATTTGATAGAATCATACAATTAATTAATTTAAATTCTGACTACTCATACATTCTGACATGATTCACGATTTGATAGGATATGATTATAGAATCATACAATAGCAAACTATGAATCATACCAATTTCAAGTATTTAAATAGTCTTTTACAATATCCACGGCTTGCCGCTACATAACATGGATCACGATTTGATAGGACACGATTCAATAATTAATATAGTAGCAAATCATGAATTGTTTCTGATCAAATCGTGTCACATGAGTTTATGTCACATGAAACACAGTACAACAAATCATGAATCATAGTGTAGCGATTCACGAATCATATCAACAATTCACGAATCATAAGGTGTCAATTCGTGAATCTTAATAATGAATGACATGAATCACAATACGGAAAATGATGAATCATTAATCCTGCTGTAGTACTTGGATCCACATAACATTTATCAGATGAAACATCCAAAATGGCAAACCGGAGTAAATCATCTCATAACAAAACAAAATATCAAAATACATGCAAGTTCTCGTGGTATCAGTTCTGATCTCAAGCACATGGGAGCATCCTGATAGGACACGATTCAATAATTAATATAGTAGCAAACCATGAATTGTTTCTGATCAAATCGTGTCACATGAGTTTATGTCACATGAAACACAGTACAACAAATCATGAATCATAGTATAACAATTCACGAATCATATCAACAATTCATGAATCATAGTATAGCAATTCACGAATCATATCAACAATTCATGAATCATAAGGTGTCAATTCGTGAATCTTAATAACGTTGATACAAATGTTGGTGAAGCTGAGATTTACTAAATTGTTGTTTATATAAGGTTGATACAAATGTTGGTCGCGTAGCTGTACGACTTGGATGGGATTCCCAGTACTGATAACATATTTTTCAAATATTATCATTAATAACAATCCCTTATTTTAAGGGATTGAGTAACCGACTTTCAATTTTTTAAATTCAGACTCATTAATATCCACCCACTAATATTTTTCCGCCTCATTCTTGATTTTTTCTGGACTAATTTACCCTTTCTACGTTTCTAAAATAATGATATCGTATTTCATGTTTCGTTTAATTGCATTTCGACCCCCAAATTAATAACCGTCCGATCTGATTATTTAACGATCCAGATCTGTTTGTATTTTATAACTCAAATCTACTTTTCACCTGATCCTTACTCAAAATAAAAACGTTTCAATCAATGAATGAACTGGAGAATGGATAAATAGTTAGAGATGATTATGAATGGATGCGAAATAAGAGTACGAATATAGTTGAATGCTACTCTATTTTAAGGTAGTGAAAGACAATCATATCCCGTACAACGCAACTATTTATTGTGAGATCAAAAATTGAAACATTTTGACCATTTTTACTATAAACATATGTAGTACTTTATGAACCTTAATAAAATTATCTCGCTTTGTCTTCCTGTAAATTGTTTTAGTTGCACTTGATTTTTGAAAAAAATAGTTATAAAAAATAGGGGAAAATGCAAAAAGCTATGAACTGAAAATTAGGGTCAGAATTAACAAAAATGACAAACATGGCCTACCATCTAATGACAACTAGGGGTGGATTTCAAAATATATTATCAAATTTTATTTGAAATTATTTTAGATCTAACCTAGTGTAGGCATTAAAAAAAGTGCTAAAAAATAAAGATAAATGATTATTTGAATTAATAGTAAATTTTAATTCATTTTAATTATTTTGTATAATTGGGCCACAAACAAGCCCATAAGTCAAGCTCAGCCCTTTTTCCTTATAAATAGAAGACTCCAGTTCATTTGAAGGGATCCTGAAAATTCAAAGAAAACTTCTCTGAGAAAACCCTAGCTGCAAGCAGTCATCAAGTACACAGCGTACCGCCTGCTACAGCTACTCAAAGAAGTCAAACGCTAACGTGAGATCAAGTCAGCGCGACCCTCGCTTAGCAACAGCAAATTTCAAGTCAACAAAACACTACTTTGTTTACTACGCAGTAGAATCAGAGGATTACTAGAGATTGTACACAAACTTTCTGAAATCAATAAAGCGACATTTGTTTTCTTTATTTTGTCTTAGTACAAAATATTGAGCCTACAAATTCTGGTGAACCCGACGTGAAATCTCTACCTCTCATCCCTGCAACGTAGTAATCAAACTCGCTACTACAGTATGTCTACTCAACCAACTAGTCCTACCACTCCCAAGCAGACCTACGCTGCTGTTGTGCAAAACTCACCTAACAGTGCTACTCTTACTAGCGGTATAGCTAGCCTACACCCTACTGGTGTTTGCACAAGGGGTATGGCAAGGAAAGCTGCTGTCAACGCTGCTGCTGCTAGTCTACGCGCTGCTGTTGTGCCAACTCGAGCACGCAAGTTTTCTGCTGCTTCCATTGTTGCTGCAGCTAAAGCGGTGATCGCATCCAACTCTCCTCAGCATAAGGAAAATGAAATCGCTAAGGCTACTACTACTTCCCCACTTAAGATCATGTCAGCTTCAACGAAGAAGAATGAAACTGTTGGACCTAATGTTGCAACTGTCATGACAATTGGAGTCAAAACTGTTGAAGAACAAATGGTTGAAATGAGAAAACTCCTTGAGCAAGTCATGCTAGACAATGAGGAGAAGAACAAAAAAATTGAGGACCTTCAAAAGGAACTTACTGGACTCAAGGATAAAGAAAAACATGAAGAGGTTAACCAGGAGTTAGTAGAGAATGATAAAAATGCTGAGAAACTCATTGATTGACTAAAGGTGAAGGTGGTGCCTACAGTGAAACACATCTACAGGAGATGATAGCTATAGCAGTAAAAACTCAACTAGGGGGCAGCTCCTCTGCTGGACCACGTTACACCAAACCATACACGAGACGGATTGATTGCTTGCGCATGCCGTTGGGTTACCAACCTCCAAGTTTCCAACAATTTGATGGCAAAGGAAACCCTAAACAACATGTTGCTCATTTTGTGGAAACTTGCAACAATGCGGGTACTGAAGGAGACTTGCTAGTTAAGCAGTTTGTGCGTTCTCTAAAGGGAATGGCATTTGATTGGTATACGGATTTGGAAGTTGAATCGATTGATAGCTGGGATCACATGCAAGATGAGTTCCTTAATAGATTCTATAGTACTAGACGCATAGTCAGCATGAGTGAGCTGACAAACACCAAAGAGAGAGCCTGTCGTCAACTACATTAACCGTTGGCGTGCATTAAGTCTTGAGTGCAAGGATAGAATCAGCGAGACCTCGGCCGTTGAAATGTGTATAGATGGCATGAATTGGGAACTGTTGTACATCTTGAAGGGCATTAAGCCAAGGACCTTTCAAGAGCTAGCAACGCGTGCTCATGATATGGAGATAACTGTGAAGGGTCATGGGAAGAACCGAGTGGCATCTTCGAATGCGTCTTTCGAAAAGAAAGAGTATAAGAAGACTGACAAGACTCCTAAGAGTGCTCCTAAGGAAGTTATGGCTGTCACTTCTAGTAATAGTCCTGTACCGATTTCAGCAAAACCCAAGTATGAAAAGAGGAAAGAAAACACTTCAAAGGATTTCAAGCGTAACAAGCTTACGCTAAAAGAACTACAAGCAAAAAAATACCCATTCCCAGATTCTGACTTGGCTGGTATGTTAGATGACTTGTTAGAAAAGAAAATAATCCAGCTACCGGAGTCGAAACGTCCCGAAGAAGCCAATCTAACCAACAACCCAAAATATTGTCGTTATCATCGATTAGTCAGTCATAGTATCGAAGATTGTATAACGCTGAAGGAATTGATCATGAGATTGGCTAATGAGGGAAAGATCCTTTTAGACACCGACGAAGCCGTAGAAATTAACCATGCTGCAGCAACAATATGTTGTGAATCGGATGAGAAGTATGAATGCAATATTCAATTTGGTAGCTTTGAGCCAACAACAGTATGTTTTCAAAGACCGTTGAAGCAGATTCAGAAAGTTACACTACAGAGTGCTGAACATTTGGATGACGATAACGAAGGATGGACAGTTGTAACAAGACGGAAAATAAAGAAGCAAATAAAACCACAACCACAGCCAATTCTTCGTAGAAAAAGCAAAATACAAAGAGAGGCCAAGACTACCTAAAGGGAAGAAAAAACCAAAGAAGATGATAAAGCCACGTGTAGAACCTGTAGATCTTTTGAAACAAGATCCACTAACTACTATCACCTTAGGAGATTTCTTCCCCGAAGGATATTTTGATAAGGTTGCTGTCAATGTAGCATCATCAATGACACGCGAAGAAAGCAAGGAATTAAATGCTGAGGCAGAACCAGTCAAGGATGTTGCTGCAACTTTGCCATCACAAGATAATCATCAAAATCTTAGTGATGTTCAAGATACTCTCTCCACACATGGATGGAAACATTTTTTTAGCTTACCTGAAGAGAAGCGGAAACAAATAGCCCAGGCATTGCTAAATCCAATGTTCCTAGAGGAGATGATGAAAAATATTGGGGAGTTGTCAGAAAGCTCAACAAAATGTGTTTCATGTAACACAGCTTTAACATTCTCTGATGAGGATCTTCTGCTAGGTTCCAAACCTCACAATAGACCGTTGTATGTTTCAGGGTACATACGAGAACAAATGGTCAGTCGAATTTTAATAGATGGAGGCTCGGGGGTAAACCTCATGCCAAAGGCAACTATGAATGAGCTGGGAATCACGATTGATGAACTTTCCAACAGTCGAACAATAATTCATGGCTTTAATCTGAATGGTGAGCGTGCAATTGGCATGATTCGTGTAAACCTTACTATTGGAGATTTGTCTTCTGACACACTATTCCATGTCATAGAAGGGAAAACTTCATTTAAGTTATTACTTGGTCGTCCATGGAAACACGAGAACGGTGTTGTCGCATCGACTTTACATCAATGCATGAAGTATTATCGCGGAGGTGAAAAGAAGATAGATGGAGATGTTAAACCATTTACTAAAGCCGATGCATTCTTTGCTGATGCTAAATTCTTCGAGGAAAATTGCACATCAAGCGAGTTACTACCATCCACCGTCTCTTCAACTGGTAGAGGAGTAATAAAGAAAAGTGCAACCTTGATACGATTAGGATCTCCAAACGACAGTCAAACAAGCGATAGAAAAGAACGTCAGCCGGAGACTAAGTGCTGGTCCATCCACTATCAAGCATGAGTTAAAGCCCAACGCCACTATTCCAGTTTTACGCTATATACCAAAATCTCAGCGTAAAGAAGGAGAAAGTCCTTTTGCAGAATACAAGGACTTGACAACGTGTGCAAAGAAAGACAGGCTCAGTAACTCGGTAAGGCAAGAATGGATGCGAAAGTTGTTGTCCCTCTTCACAGTGCAAATCAAACAACAATCACAAAACCTCCTCCGAGGTTTTGTTTTCTCATCTTACGAACCATCTGAAGGACAAACTAATTTAAGTGGAAGGTTTGACCCTAAAGCGTACAAACTGATGGAAAAGTCGGGGTACGATTTTAAAAAGCCAGTCCCACTCGGAAAGGTAATCAAGCCGCATCCCTATAATCTTGACCAAATGCGTGGAATATCTCAAAAACATGTTGGATTAGGTTACGAAACCCCAGCACCGGTGAAGATTTCTGCCCGACATAGGAGAGATACATCCTCTGCACTATATATTGCAACTGAGGACGTTGAGGAAGATTACGAAGAGCAGTCTAACGCACCCGCAGCTTCCATATTTGATAGAATCAGTCCACCTGTCACAGTAGCAAGACCTAGCGTATTTGACAGATTACACATGCCAACAGAGCGACGGGGTGATTCCACAGTATTCAGCAGGTTAGGTGACAGAAACAAAAGAAACAATGCAGAATCGTCGACTACTTAAAGCAACCAGTAACAAAGCGTTGAGAAGCTCAGCTTTCAAACGTTTGGGAGCTCCACCTGAATCAGGAGATCAGCAAGAAAACTTGGCGGATGATGAAGTCACATCTTATCACATTACTGTAGAAGAAGTCTGTAACATTGATGAGAAGTAGAAGCTGATCAAGCTCCAAAAACACTCGAAGATGGGGGACAATCAACAGTAGACGATTTGAAGGAATTAAACCTTGGAACGTTAGAAGAACCTCGCCCAATCTACATTAGTGCACTTTTGACTAGTGAAGAAGAAGAAGAGTACAATCAGTTATTGTTAGAATATAAAGATGTTTTTGCTTGGAACTATACGGAGATGCCAGGACTCAGTCCAAAGGTTGCACTACATCGTCTAGCAATCAGAAAGGGGGTAAATCCTAAGAAACAATCTCAACGACGCTTCAGACCGGAGCTAGTACCCGAGATCGAAAAGGAAGTCAACAAACTCATTGACGCTAACTTTATTCGTGAAGTTAAATATCCAACCTGGATAGCTAATATCGTTCCAGTAAGAAAGAAAAATGGACAATTGCGTATATGTGTTGATTTTCGAGACCTCAACGATGCATGCCCGAAAGACGACTTCCCTTTACCGGTCACAGAACTCATGATTGATGCAACGACTGGACATGAAGCTCTTTCTTTTATGGATTGTACTGCTGGATATAACCAAATACACATGGCGCCTGAAGATCAAGAAGCTACAGCATTTCGCACCCCTAAAGGAATATTCTGTTATAAAGTCATGCCTTTCGGTTTGAAAAATGCGGGTGCCACTTACCAACGTGCCATGCAGAAGATCTTTGAAGATATGATGCACAAGAATATAGAATGCTATGTCGATGATGTTGTCGTTAAATCAAAAAAGAGAAAGGACCATGTTCAAGACCTTCGCTCAGTCTTTGACAGGCTACGAAAATGTCAACTTAAGATGAATCCGCTCAAATGTGCATTTGGAGTCACGTCTGGAAAGTTCTTGGGATTTGTAGTTACGCACAGAGGTATTGAAATAGATCAAACAAAGATTAAAGCCATCAAAGAAATGCCTGAACCTAAGAATTTAAAAGAGTTGCGAGGATTGCAAGGACGTTTGGCGTACATTCGTAGGTTCATCTCTAACCTTGCCGGGCGATGTCAACCATTTAGCCATCTGATGAAGAAGGATGCTCCATTCAACTGGGATGATAAATGTCATAATGCTTTTGAAAGCATAAAGAAGTACTTGTCTTCAGCACCAGTACTGGGGGCACCTATTCCTGGAAAACCTTTAATCCTATATATTGCAGCACAAGAACGATCACTAGGAGCAATGTGTGCCCAAGAAAATTTGGAACATAAAGAAACAGCCCTCTATTACTTAAGTCGGACATTGATTGGAGCTGAGTTAAACTATTCCCCTATAGAGAAAATATGTCTTGCGTTGATATTTGCAGTCCAAAAGTTGAGGCATTATATGCAAGCCCATACAGTACATGTGGTTTCAAAAGCTGATCCCATTAATATATACTGTCTAGGCCGGTGCTCTCCGGACGACTAGCGAAATGGGCTATGCTACTTAAACAATACGATCTTGTGTTTGTACCTCAAAAAGCAATAAAGGGTCAAGCCATAGCTGATTTCTTCGCTGATCATCCGATTCCCTCTGAATGGGAACTCAATGTTGATCTTCCCAGGTGAGGAAATATTTTATATAGATGTACTCCCTCCCTGGCAAATGTACTTTGACGGTGCTGCGCGACGCGATGGAGCAGGTGCTGGAGTTATATTTATGTCCCCTGAAAATCAACTCCTTCCGTACTCATTTGTCCTCGCTCAATTATGCTCTAATAATATGGCAGAGTATCAAGCTCTCATACTAGGACTCCAAATGGCGAATGACATCGGTATCAAGGATATGGATATTTATGGAGACTCACAACTTGTTATTTGCCAAATCCTTAACGAATACGAAGTAAAGAAGGATGATCTAATTCCTTATCACAAGCAAGCAGTTGAACTACTTAACATGTTTGATTCCATTAAGGTAAGACATGTTCCAAGAAGTGCCAATAAGTTGGCTGACGCGCTAGCAAATCTTGCAGCCACTTTGGCACTGGGGGCAGAGGAGACCATGTCTATACCGATATGCAATCGTTGGGTCGTTCCGCTACCGAATGAAGAGGATGAAAACATAGAATCAACCAATTTGATAAGTGCTTATGAAGTCGACAAGGTAGATTGGCGTCAACCTCTCATTGATTTTCTAGACCATCTTAAGTTACCGAACGATCCGAGGCACAAAGCTGAAATACGCCGACGCGCTCCCAAATTCGTACATCATAAAGGAATACTTTACAGACGCTCTTTTCTCGGACAATGGTTAAGATGTCTTGATGATGAAGAAGCTATGCAAGTTATGCAGGAAGCTCATGCGGGCATATGTGGGGCTCATCAGTCTGGTCCTAAACTTTATGATCGAATCAAAAGAATGGGATATTATTGGCCAACCATGGTACAGGAATGCATGGATTTTGCAAAGAAATGCGATGCATGTCAGTTTAATGCAAATTTTATACATCAATCTCCGGAACCTCTCCACCCTACAGTTGCATCATGGCCTTTTGAAGCATGGGGACTTGATGTAGTAGGGCCTATCTCCAAAAGCATCTAATGGACATGCATATATCCTTGCTGCAACTGATTATTTCTCTAAATGGGCTGAAGCAGTCACGTTACGCGAGGTGAAGAAAGAGAATGTTGCTGACTTTATTAGAACTCAAATCATTTATCGATATGGTGTGCAACGTATCATAACTGATAATGGAAAACCATTCTTCAATAAACTCGTGACAAGCCTTTGCGAAAAATTCAAGTTCAAACAGTACAAATCATCGATGTACAACGCTCCTGCTAACGGTCTTGCTGAAGCTTTCAATAAGACGCTATGTAACCTTTGAGGAAAATAGTTGCTAAATCAAAGCGTGACTGGCACGAAAGAATTGGTGAAGCAATGTGGGCATATCGTACGACATACAAAACGCCGACCCAAGCAACGCCATATGCTTTGGTGTACGGAGTAGAAGCTGTACTGCCTTTGGAACTTCAAATTCCATCCTTGCGTATCGCCATACAAGAAGGTCTGACGACAGATGAAAATGACAAACTGCGGTTGGAAGAGTTGGAAGCTTTGGATGAAAAAAGGTTACAAGCACAACAAAGTTTACAGTGTTAT
Source organism: Sedum album (assembly GCA_006409495.1). Lineage (NCBI taxonomy): Eukaryota > Viridiplantae > Streptophyta > Magnoliopsida > Saxifragales > Crassulaceae > Sedum > Sedum album. The sequence continues at coordinate 8,647 of QZGG01003668.1, read as the reverse complement.
CAAGCAAGACTTTCTCGCGCATTTAACAAGAAAGTGAGGCCCCGCTCTTTTCAAGTAGGAGACTTGGTTCTTGCAGTACGAAGACCGATCATCACTTCTCATAAAACGGGGAGTAAATTCAAATCAAAATGGGATGGTCCTTATGTTGTACGAGAAGTCTACACAAACGGTGCATACAAGATCGTGGATCAGGAAGGTTTGAGGGTTGGTCCAATAAACGGAAAGTTCTTAAAGCGCTACTACTCTTAAATTGCACAACTCAATGTAAACTCCTAAGCAAGAGTATAAACTGCATACAATCGAACTACGCTGACTTGATCTTGCAAATTGTTTTGCAAGTACGTAGGCAACTTGATTTAATAATCAAGTGCAGTCACAAAATAAATAAAAGAACAAAATACTCCTGGCCCGCAAGAGTTAAAACTGTGAACGGCTAAAAAAAAAAAAAAACATCACTGGAAAGTTAAAATTAACAATTCAGCAACGCATCCCTTCTCTCGTTGGTGTCATTTCGGAAATGATCTCGTTGGAATATCTCAAACCCTGGGTACCTCTTCTCAATGCTTTTTCTCAACGAGATTTTAAGTGGCTTCTTGTTTGGAGAAATTGAAGCCACTTGCCTGTCATTAAGCTCCAAAAAAGGGTAGTGGTGGTAAAGTGGACAACCTCGGATTGTTTAACATAATGGAAGTCTCGCTAATGCTGATGCTGGAGGGACCTAACCACCAACCTACAACAACGACAAAACAATAAAAAAACCAAGTCATGCCACTAAAGCTAGAGATCACCATCATTTTAAAGAGCAGCAACAAAATTTTGTAACGATTCAGCAGCAAAGTTGTAAGAAAGAGTCCAGCAATAAAACTACACGGTCTCTTGAAGCAGATATTTTAAAAGTACTAGCACAAACTGCCAAGGCACTACACGGAAGAAAACTTAATAGTAAAGAACAATGTTTCAGATGTTTACTTTAAGTCTAATTGGAGATCAAACAAATGGGGTATACCAAACTATTCAACAACCTGCAGCAAAATAGCACATGTTCTCTACAACAACAACGCAAACAATCTAGAAACAAAACCCCTGAAATATCAAATTAGATAAAGTAAACCCATATGAATACAAGTGCAGTGGCCAGTGAAAATAAGCATAAAAGACTAACGAAGTGCAGTTGGAAAGAAACCGAACAAACCAAAGGAAATTTAATAACAGCGCCTGCAATTGACATAACTATATAAAAAAAGGACTATATAGTATTCAGTTGTGCGAAAATCTAAAAAAAAAAGAAAAAGAAAATGCTAGCCTATCCCTAACGCTTGGTTGCAACAAGATCTTCTCTGTGCTTCTCAAGTCTATCTTGCAACTCCTCTAAATTGTTGGCCTGATCTCTAGTAGTTTGCTGAGTGGATACTAAGTTCTCTAATTCTTGTCGTAAAGAATCAACTTGCGATTTAGCAGTTGAAACCACTTCTAGCTGCTGATGGTGTTGTTGAGACAAGCTTTCCTTTCTTTCAATTTTTGCTTTAAGCTGTGCTTCTAACTCAGCTTGCTCCCTTGCTATTTGAGACAACTCTTCTTTCTGCTGTTCAGTCACTTGCTGAGCATTCTCAAAGGTCGTAATAGCAGATTGAAGACGAGACTCTGCTTCGGACACGACATGCGCTAATTGATCAGTGTTACTATCTTGGGTAAAGGCATCTCTTGCCATCAGAAAGGCTTCTACATCTCTCGCATATGCATCCACTATGGTTCGAAGATCAGAAGGATCGGCATCAAGCTTCTCTATGTTCTTATAAACACCTTCAGCACTTAGTTTGACGTTATGAACTTGTTCATAGGGAGCTTTCTTAAGACGCTCTAGTAAACACCCCTTCATAAACGTCACTGTTGCATCTGTAAACAAACTAGTCATTTTAACAGGTTGGTAGGTGGAGAATGAGGCAGTAGGATGAGCATCTTCAGTCGTTTTTCTAATAACATGAAGAGGCATTTTGTGCGAGCTGGGAGCATTGAAGTTTCCAACAGAATGTTCATCTGATGAAGATAACATGTCAGAAACTTGGGGAGTTGGTTGTCTTGGTGGGGGAGGCTTCCCTTACCGTGTGTAGGTCTATGTCGTACAGCTTCAAACGGATGCTCATTAATAGGCGCTGGAACTTCTTGCTCTAGATCAAGGCCCTCCTAAAGAAAGAAAAATTACTAAGGGTTAAGAAGAAAAGATATATCATAATGTTAAAGACACTAAACAACAGGATACCAGATCTGGACATGCAGCAGGAACGTCAGAAAAATTGGGAACTCCCTCGAGTAAGTCTAAAGACCCACGTGTCTTCTGCTTCTTGCCTCTTCGGCGATGCTTAAAGTTAGTCTCAGCATCATCATCAGTACTACGCTCATCGGTTGCTTGCCTAGAAATTTGCACATCGCGTTCTACCTCAATAGGAGATTTACGCTTATTCTGGCACTCACCAATTTCTTCCACATGCAGGTTATCAGTATCCTTTTCAACCACATTAACTCTATCTTTTCTCTTGGATCAACACTAGCCAAAAGAACTTTAACATTCTTTCTAAGATCAGTTACAGTAACCTTGCGCCACCACACTTTGAAATCATTGGTGACTAAGTCCTTCAAATTAAGCATACTGCTCGGAAGGACTACCTCGCTATGACTGCCTTCGAATAAAAGATGTCGAAGGTAATGAATAGCAACTGCAAATCGAACAACATCACTCCACTCCGCTGCAACACACCACGAATATCTTGGCAGAAACCAAACTGTCTACTAAAGCGAGTCGGACTATAAGGCTCGAGAATAAAAACATTATTGGAGCGTATCGGAAGAAATGCGGTGCGCATCGAGATGATGTAGCTGAGTCTCCATATATCCAACGTGTTATTCTCATGAACTGTTTCTCGCCTATTTTTTGAAAATATAAGGCATGACGCTTTGAAAGAAGAGCCCGCATGAATCAACTCTCGAGCTGCAAGACCTGAATAGTGTCTGGCACACTGATGTCCGGAGTAACGAACCATTAAAGGACCAATGGGGGGTTTATCAAATTCGAGATGTGTACCAAAGTAATGTGCGAGCCATGCGTATAAGTAATGAGCTGGGAAGACAGAGCTAGAATAAGCAGGCTTAGAAGAATTTACCATACCGTTCAGACCATGATATATGTGAGCAAGCACAGGTACAGCCAAACTGAACGTTGCACCACTTGCGATCTGCGTAGCAACCTCGAATGTACCGGGTCTAATAAGACTATCCTCGTGTTCAGGTAACGCGAATACACATAACCAACATACTATAAAGGCTGCCAAATATGTTGTTTTTCTATCAGCTTCATCAATGATGTCGAGTTCAGAAAAGATGCTTAACTCACCAGCTGTCCATGAAGGTGGTTTATTAGGAATATTTCCGTTAGGGTTGTAAGTATTCCTAGGTCGACTATCAGCATCTCGGGGACGTTTCTGGGGTGGTCTCTTATAAGTAGCCTCTCGTTTACACCAAAATCGAATCCACTGAGTAGCACGAACACCGTTCTTAAATTCAGGTTGGCTAGCAATAAGGCGATACGCACCAAACAAATATTCGCATGCTCGAGAGATCAGCCTTGTACCATCTTGCGTGCGCGCATCCAGAACACTAAAACTTGGAATAGCCTCATCATATTGTGACCTGACACTGGTAGTCCACCGAGTTTACAAAGGTCCCAAAGAGAAATAGACCACTCCCCTGCTTGAGTATGCAAAGTGTTTGTCTTAGGCACCAACTCTCACAAACAGCACGAATAATATTGGGATCACGATCATAGGAGTATAAAGAAGCGCGCACAGCATCAAGGATGTGACTTGAAGTCAACTCAGTATCATAACGCGAGATGATATCCTCTGTCCATTCCCAGTAAAGCGGAATGTGAGAGAATTCTCCAAAGACTTTCAACGCATTACCACCCCACTTCATAGAATCGCAGACGATTCTACGCCCTAGCATAGGAAATTCATCATCATCCGGCTTAGCTTCCTTCACGATATTTCTCAGAACATATGAAGATCCAGAGAGAGGGTCAACATCAATATGCGTGGTCATCTTCTTGGGGAATCGCGTTCTCATTTCAACTAAATTTAAAGGAGTTTCAGGACGTAACATGGATCGGTGAACTAAAAACTTATGCTTAGCAGTAGAAGCTCTAGCCCGTCGGACTATCCAAAACACACAAATACGACCTGCCCTCCTCGCGGTAATCTTTAAAGTACACCATTTCCAAACCTGAAATAGAGGAGACAAGGGTTAGTAATTGTATTAATAAGCCTTGATAGCAGCACACACCATGGGAGTGTACGCTGGGGGTACCGCTGCTTAAAAAAGCATCAAGATCCCCAGCTTCCCAACGATGGTCTTCGTTGACAAACATCACCGCGGGAGTATGTGCTGGGGGTACCGCTGCTTAAAAGCATCAAGATCCCCAGCGTCCCAACGTGACAAGCATCCACCGCGGGAGTATGTGCTGGGGTACCGCTGCTTAAAAGCATCAAGATCCCCAGCGTCCCAACGTGACAACATCCACCGCGGGAGTATGTGCTGGGGGTACCGCTGCTTAAAAAGCATCAAGATCCCCAGCGTCCCAACGTGACAAGCATCCACCGGGAGTGTGTGCTGGGGGTACCGCTGCTTAAAAAGCATCAAGATCCCCAGCTTCCCAATGATGGTCTTCGTTGACAAGCATCCACCGTGGGAGTGTGTGCTGGGGTACCGCTGCTTAAAAAGCATCAAGATCCCCAGCTTCCCAACGATGGTCTTCGTTGACAAGCATCCACCGCGGGAGTATGTGCTGGGGGTACCGCTGCTTAAAAAGCATCAAGATCCCCAGCCCCCAACGATGTTATTGTCAACTTCTCGATCACCTCGCATAAACATGAGCAAATACACACGCAAACTCCACGACTATAATACATGTTATCAACGATATATATGAAGGAGAAGAAAGAAGGTGCCAACAAGTTACCTGATATTCGGGAATAAGTGTGGAGTCAACAACTTGGACTTTAATGGTAGGCTGAATCAGATAACTACATCACACACAACCAAAACAAAAATTCAGCAGTACACTCAAACAAAACAAAAATTCAGCAGTACACTCACAAACAAAAATCAGCAGCAGAAATTTACTTAACAAAAATCAGCAGCAATTTTAAAAACAATCAACAAGCTACATAGTAAGAAGAAAGTTGAGACTAAAAAGAGAACAAGCAGAGGTCAACTCAAAACACACCTCCAAGTTGGAATGACACTAGAAAGACAGCAAAACCTAGAAAACGAGACAATAGAACAAGATGCAAGGCAAACGATTTATATCGATGCTGGTTTCCAAATATGACTACTGCCAAAGATATTATATCAGAAAATCAAGAGGATTATCAAAACCAATTCCTAATGCGATTAGAAGTTGTCAAAATCAAAAGATAGAAAATAATCAGAAAATCAGAAATCATTATCAAGCCAGAGCAAGCTTGATGTCGAAAGTCATCATTATCAACAAGAAAAATCAATATTATCAAAGACATGGAGGTGTGATTCCGTAACCTGAGTTGAACTCATTACTTAGAAATCAATTGATTTCTAAAGAGTTTGGAAGAATCACAGCCACCTCAAGGAGGTGACTAGATCGAGTCGTTCCTTCGATTCGTGCCACTACCGTGACCACTTCGGGACCATTGAAGATCAAATCCGACGACGACGACAAAGACAGCCGAGTACCGGCTGACGTCGAGTTCACTTCCCCTCATGATCCCTCTTCCAAGTTGAGTCTGACAGCGACAGATCAGGGACAACGTCATCAGAATTGCCTTGAAGATGTAAATGGAGATACCAAGGAAGTGGAAATTGTTGAGGAGGTGAAGATCGGGATTGAAGGAAGGAGCATTTGAGAAAGTGATGAGGCATTGTGTGAAATTGTGTGATGGAAAATGTGACACGTCACTCACGTGATAGAAAGTGCTCAAAGGGCTCTTTTATTCAATCAAAGAATTCAAGGATGTTTAATTCGCTAAACAGTCCGATGAAGTATAAAAATTATCAGACACATAATTAACTTGCATTACGATAAGTAGTGGGTTAGTGAAGTCTTTACTCGCCAAGTTGGATAACAACAGAGTACAAAATATTATGCAACCGTCTTACGATGAGTTTGACACGTGCATATTTTTATCATTACGACAAGTAATGAGTCAGCCAAATTATTACTCGTCAAGTTGGATAACAACAGAGTACAAAATATTATGCAATCGTCCTACGATGAGTTCGACGTGCATATTTTATTCACACAGATAAAACAATCAGGACCATTACGACAAGTCGACAAGTAATGAGGGAGTCAAGTTATTACTCGCCAAGTTGGACAACAACAGAGTATAAGACATCCTGCAATCGTCATACGATAAGTTTGACATATGCAAATCCTTATGAATCAGGACCATGTCACTAACAACACTTAAATGTTGCGCATAACACGGTCCAGAGGGGGTAATTTGTAGGCATTAAAAAAAGTGCTAAAAAATAAAGATAAATAATCATTTGAATTAATATTAAATTTTAATTCATTTTAATTATTTTGTATAATTGGGCCACAAACAAGCCCATAAGTCAAGCTCAGCCCAATAAGGATTTTTTCCTTATAAATAGAGGACTCCCAGTTCATTTGAAGGATCCTGAAAAATTCAAAAGAAAACTTCTCTGAGAAAACCCTAGCTGCAAGCAGTCATCAAGTACACAGCGTACCGCCTACTACAGCTACTCAAAGAAGTCAAACGCTAACGTGAGATCAAGTCAGCGCGACCCTCGCTTAGCAACAACAAACTCCAAATCAACAAAACATTACTTTGTTTACTACGCAGTAGAATCAGAGGATTGTTAGAGATTGTACACGAACTTTCTGAAATCAATACAAGCGACATTTGTTTTCTTTATTTTGTCTTAGTACAAAATATCGAGTCTACACCAGTCCCAAAGGAAGTGTTTCAAGCGCTGGAGGTCGATGCCGAGGTTAGTTGCTGTAAGCTTGAGATTAAACTCCATTATTTAACCCCTGCCCAACCAGAGTTTTCTTTGCAACTTTCTTTCTGAGATGTAGTTTTTTTTTTCAACGCAGGACACTTCAGAAGTGAGCCAAGTCTGCATCACGAACTTTCCATGCACATCACTCCCCCTATCTATCAAACACCTTCTGCTGCTTCACTCAGCAGTTACATAGGGGAGTCTGGAAAGTCACAGCTGACGAGAACCTCATCAATAATAAGGAAATCATACACTAGTGACGATGAGCTTGATGAAATAGATTCACCTTTGAATTCAATCCTACTGGATGGAGTCCAGTCTCCATCAATGTCAGCAAACCCAACCATAAAATGAATGGAGCTGAAAATGCCATCAGATACCAATTGCTCCGCAAGGTCTGGGAAGACAGCTAATAAATTATAAACCGACCCACAGTTCCAATGAAGCGATCTGTTTAAAACTGTAATATTTTTCATGTGTCTTCCTTGTATGTACAAATATGGAGTGTAATATAGACAGACAGTAATAGATTGCTTGATAGCTACAAGAAATAATATCTCCCTAAACCTGAATATATATATTCATCATTTAACAATATATCTTCATCAATAAACAATACTTGTAGAATTTATAATGTTTGTTGTCTACAAAAGATTCCAATATTGGAAATGTATTCAATTTGTCCAGTGAAACAAAAACCAAGAGAGTTGTAGTCTAGACATTTAAGATATACTAGTAGCAGCTAAGGTACAAATTCCTAGTTGAAATTTTCAATATTTTATCAAACTTGTAGTTTCCTGGAAACATCCTAAATCCCAATCAATCTCCAAAGTCAAAATCCTCCTAATGTTGTCCTAATCTTCTCGCACATTCCAGAACATGTGCCCTACTCAACATTCAATGACACCCCAACGGTCATCTTCTCCATCCTCCAACTATAATACGCCGCCGTATCCTCTCATTCCACTCCAATACACAGTCGTTCTAGCTCACTTCCCGTTTATAAAAACTTATTAGACTTTTGCATTCTCATTCTCAAATATCTCGTACCCTCTAGGAAACTTCAATGGCCTCAAAGCTATCTCAATATGCACGAGTATTTGCGCATTTCGACGACAACAATGACGGAAAACTTAATCCCTTTTTATATATATAGTGAATTTTGTTTTTACTTTTTTTTTTGAAAAACGACCTCTATAAATATAAAAATCACACAAACCCTAATTAAGATTTTACTTGGAACGTCCTGCCGCCGCACGTCAGAGGAAGGATACGTCGGAGCTCAGCCTTGTCATCTTTTGAGTTTGAAAGAAGGTTTTGCGTTTTCATAAGTTAAGATGAGCGTGGTTGGCATCGATTTTGGCAACAACAGCTGCAGAGTAGCTATTGCCAGGGAAAAAGGAATCGATGTCGCAATTAATAACTTGTCCGAGCGTGAAACTCCTGCAGTTATCTGGTTTGGAGATCAACAGATTTACATCGGTGCGGCTGATGCTGCAGCAGCGATGACAAATCCTAATATTGCTCCGTTTCTCAGATCAAGAGGTTAATTGGACGCAAGTTTTCCGACCCTGTACTTCAGAGGGATCTC
>QZGG01003667.1:0-21436 GCA_006409495.1 Sedum album | reverse complement strand
ACAGTTTTGCGCAACTCGTTCAATGCATTCGAGGAATTTCGGAAAACTTCCTTCTCAGCCTGAAATAAACTCAGCCGACGTAAGCGCTATCACTTTGAAGAGTGGTAAGGAGCTTGAAGGACCAAGACCAAAGAAAGCACCAAACAATTCAGCCGAGCAAGATGAACCGAGTAACACTCAGCAGCCCGAGCAGGAAGAGGAAGCCACGGACAAGGAAAGTGAGCCGCCTTATGTAGCACCACCACCTTACGTTCCACCACTTCCATTCCCAAACAGACAAAAGAAGGTAAAAGAAACAGCCGCATTCAAGAAGTTTGCTGAAATTCTCGGAAAGCTTAGCATCACTCTACCATTTTCAGAGGTAATTTCTCAAATGCCCACCTATGCTAAATTCTTAAAAGATATTATAACTCATCGTCGTGAATTATGTGATGTAGACCATGTTGCCTTAGGACCTAATTCTAGTGCCGTAATACAACGTAAGATGCCTAAGAAACAAAAAGATTATGGTTCATTCACTATACCGATCGCGTAGGAGATATAAATATTGATGATGCCTTATGTGATCTAGGAGCAGGAGTTTCCATAATGCCATTTATCTTATATAAAAATTAGGAATAGGAGAACTTTCTAGCACCACTTTAATTCTTAGACTAGCTGATAGGTCTAAACGAGTACCAATTGGTGTGTTAGAAGATATGCCTGTTAAAATTGGAGAATTCTATGTTCCTGTGGATTTTTATGTGTTAGAAATGGATGATAACCCTTATGCCGAAATTCCTGTTATTATGGGAAGACCATTTTTAAACACAGTCAAGGCATTGATAAATTGTGGCGATGGTTCAATCGAGTTGGACCTAGGTGAGGACAAGGTAAAATTTTATCTTTCTAAAATGATGAAAGCACCTACTTGTTCTTTGGATTGTGATTTGTTTGATGCTAATGTTCAAATAGTGATATAGTTAATATTTCCGCGCTAACAATTTCTTGAAAGTGAAGGAAAGAAAGATGGAAAAATGTCGAATCTCATGGATGAAACCGAGTACTCGACCGAGTCATTTTCGGTCGAGCAGAATTTGAGCGACGAGCAGAATTGACCGAGCAGGAACTTACATGTAATCATCAATCATAAGCAACTCGAGCAAAGGTAATGAATTTGGTCAGGAATTGAAACCTCTTCCACCAAATCTAAGGTACGAATTTTTAGTTTCAGAAAAATTTTCGCCGGTATCATAAGTGCTTTGCTAAATCAAGATGAAACTATGAAACTCATGCATGTTTTACGTACACATAAAGATGCTATAGGACACTCTATAGATGATTTAAAAGGAATTAGTCCCGACGTATGCATGCATAGGATTCGTTTATGCGATGACGCAAAACCATCTAGGGAGTTTCTTAGGAGACTAAATCCCAAATTAGGTGAAGTTGTTCTGAAAGAAATAACAAAACTTAGAGATGCAGGAATCATATACTCGATCCCCGATTCAGATTGGGTTAGCCCAATCCACGTCGTTCCAAAGAAAGGAGGATTAACCGTAGTTAAAAACGAAAATGATGAATTAATCCCACTAGAACCGTAACCGGATATAGGATGTGTGTCGATTATAGAAAACTTAATAAAGCAACTAAAAAAGACCATTTCCCTATTCCATTCGTGGATCAAATGTTGGAAGACTTTCCGGGCACGAGTACTTTTGTTTCCTCGACGGGTATAGTGGATTTTTCCAAATACCTATCCACCCCGAGGACAAGAGAAAGACCACGTTCACATGTCCATATGGAACGTTCGCGTATAGAAGAATGCCTTTCGGGTTATGCAACGCTCCGGGAACTTTTCAACGGTGTATGATGTCCATTTTCTCCGAGTACCTCGAGAAGACTATGGAAGTTTTTTGGATGATTTTTCAGTTTACGGACTCGTTTGACGATTGTTTATCGAATCTATCCAAAGTTCTAGCCCGATGCATCGAGATGGACCTAGTTCTAAACTGGGAGAAATGTCATTTATGGTTCAAGAAGGAATAGTGCTCGGACACTTAGTTTCAAAAATGAGGAATAGAAGTCGACAAAGCCAAGATCGAGGTGATCGAGAAGCTTCCACTGCCTAAGGATGTACGAGGTATGAGAAGCTTTCTCGGACACGCTGGATTCTACAGAAGATTTATCAAAGACTTCTCAAAGATAGCAAAACCACTTACAAACCTTCTCGCTAACGATGTTAAGTTCGTGTTCGATGATAAATGTCATGAAGTGTTCGAGATGTTAAAGAAGTTACTCACAACCGCCCCAATCGTTCGAGCACCAAATCGAGATTTACCGTTCGAACTAATGTGCGATGCAAGCGATGGAGCGATTGGAGCATGCCTCGGATAGGGAGTTGATAAACGTCTTCATGTCATTCAATACACGAGCAAGGCACTCGATGCAACCCAAGAAAACTACACGACAACCGAGAAGGATATGTTAGCGGTAGTCTACGCATTCGAAAAATTCAGACCATACCTCGTTGGATCAAAGACCATTGTTTACTCGGATCACGCAGCACTCAAATACTTGATGAATAAAAAGGACGCAAAACCAAGGCTTATTAGATGGATCCTTTTATTGCAAGAGTTCGACATAGAAATTAGAGACAAGAAAGGAGTTGAGAACGTGCTCGGGCCGAGTTGAGAACGTGCTCGGTCTAGGAGTTACCAAGGATCAATACAAGGAAATTCAGTTAGTTTTCCTCGGGCCGAGTAGAAACGTGCTCGGGCTGACCAAGAGCAAGACTGGCCGAGCAGAAGCTGGTCAGCCGAGGACCAAACCGCTCCACATTCAAATCTGCTCGGGCCAGGAGAATCCAAGTCGGCCGAGCAGATTTTCCCCAATTATTCTGCTCGCCGAGTCCTTGCTCGGGAGAGTCGAGTACGGGGAGATCCTGAGATACTGTTGGACATTTAAACTGGACATTTCAACTGGGGGCCTTGACTTCGAGACTCGACTCCAAACCCTAGAAATCCGATTTTTGAAGATCAAGAGCTTTTGTGTTCAATTGAAGACTTAGGAGTGAAGATCAAGCATCAACATCTCCATTACTACTCTAGTTTGCAATTAATTTCATGTTTTCATACATTTCTATTGTTGTTGCTTTCATTTCTAGCATGAGTAGTGAGTAGTGATTGGTTAGGGATCCATAGGATCCCTAGGTTGGATGCATGTATTTGGATGATGATTAATTTGTTATGCAATGAATTTTGATATGAATTTTGTGCATTGGCTACATCTATTAAATGTTGCACATTAAGTGTTTGTTAAAATGCTTAAGTGTAATTAATTGAACCTAATCAATGACATATGCAATGAAAGTTGATATTAAGTTGATTAGATAGCCTTGCATGAATAATCAACTTTGATCTTGACATGAAAGTGTAGGATCGATTGAGTAGATGACTAGTTTACTTGATCTAGGTTATGGTAACTCTTCCAACATATTGAAAGATTGAGGAAGAGTCCATTACCTAAGGGAGAGCCAACATATTGAAAGATTGAGGCCTCCATTTAGATGAACCTCTTAGTCCTAATATGCAATGAAAGTTGAACTTAGGATTAATGTTCATAAATAGACTAGTCTAAGCAAATTCTATTCATTAAATGTTGCATGATTGATTGTCATCACCTTATGTGCTATAGCCTAGGGTCCATAGATCCTTAATCCCTTTAGTTTGAATTGTTATCTTTGAAAAATATCACAATATCTTACCAATTCCCCCAATCTTTTTCTTTAGACAAACTCTTAAGTAGTATAAACTAGTTGATCAATTCTTACTCATCTCTAGGGATTCGACTCTAGGTCTCCTAGATTTAAAAATTTTGTTTGCCGTGTTAGGACATAAAAACTCCACTATAATACACACGTCAGCCACCTTCTAAGGCTTCCTCGGTTCGTCTTGAGGTTTGCTCGGGAGAGTAGAATCTCCTCTTGGGCACTTGAATTTTCATCCATTTTGCTCCATTTTGTGCTTTGTACTCTCTTTGATAAAGTTTGAATAAAATCTACATAAAACACAAAAGATTATCAAATTCTTCACAAAATAATCAAAACTAGCAAGAATTAAGCATAAGAAGTGTACAAATACTTGCGAATTTGCACACTTATCAAACACCCCACACTTAATTCTTGTTCGTCCCGAACAAGTTAGCAAGAATAGAGCAAATGATACAAGATAGGACTCATGAGTATTTCAAAGATCAATCAATGTATATGAGAGTGAAAATCAAGCACCAAGTGAAAGTTAACAATCTAAGAAATGAAATGCAAGCTATAAAGTACTCCTAACTCACTTTCGTAGGAATCACGGATGCATTTAGCGTATGCATCAAGCCTTTAAACCTCTAGGCTGCCCTAGAGGACGAGTTGTAGTCTCATGAGAGTTTTCCAAGAGGGAGTACTCACAAATCCCGTTCACAATCATCCATTAAACAATGCATACCAATCAAGAAGCAACTAAGCAAGATTTTAAGCATTTTAACTCGTAGCAAGCATGGAAATTTATTCATTCATATCACACAAAAAATTCGAGAATCATGTCATTCTTCGCAAGCAACATTTAACAATCTTTCCATCATAGCTAGAATCTACCAACGCCATTTTAAGCTTCTTGTCATCACACAATTCATAAAGAGACTTTTAGTATTCATGGAAGTTTGTCTAGCCAATCACTTATGCTCGCGAAGGGCAAGAACATAGGCTCATGACACATAACTCATTCTCAAGTATATGACTACACGTCATGATCCATAAGAGAAGAGGAGTTTAGACATAGAAAGATTAATAGCTAGACATAGAATTCTCACTTGTGTTGCCATGAAGAACAAGGGTCATCCAAATAGACATATCAACCAAGAAAATGCACAATCTCAACTTGCGAATACACTCACACTATGCATAAGGGCACAAAATCAAGAATCAATGCGAGTTACCATTCAAGCTTCTCTTTTATTCTTTTTTTTGCTTATTCAAGTACTTTCGGGGGGGAAATTACCTACCTAACCCCCGGCACTTGAATAACATTTCCATAAAACACGTTTTTTTGTTAGTGCAAGTACTTTCAAGGGGGAACTTACCTTCCTAACCCCCGGCACTTGCACTCCGATTCCTTTTATTACTTCTTTGAAGTAGGAATTTCTAGAGTGAGCTTTGGTGTTAACCCCACACTTAAAACTTGACAATGTGTCCAATCAACAAAAATTTGGCATATAGGCAAGCAAAGTTGATACACGAGCAAGGCATGAATGGCTAAAGTCACCTATTAGGCAAGCACAAGCAAAAACTCTATGCTATTTTCGAAAAAATTTCCTCTTGTTCATGCTACTAGAATCTCCTTACTCATTGTGCAATGAAAGAACACATTAATGTTCAATGGTTTAAACTAGCTTAGATGTCAATTCATGAAAAAGTGGCACAAGCTAGGAATTTCAATCATCCCAAATTATCATGATCAATAAACAAATTTGTTAATCCATGCTCACAAGTGTAATCTCAAGCTTAGCAACCTTGTTTTCAAATTAACATCAAAAGTGTAGGATAAAAGTGATATGTCAAGCAAATGTCTATGCTCAAATGTGATCAACAATTGAATGATTGATGAAATGAAACATTAAAAATATGGATGCATACATACTACCACCCCACACTTAAAAATGTGCTTCGTCCCTAAGCAATCAAGTAAAACATAAGAGAGGGATCAATAAACTTCTCTCGTGTGAAGGAAGACTAGTATGCATCCATGCTTGCTCCATGTGCTTTTCTTTTTGCTTTTCAAGCATGTTTGGCTTTGGCTTAAACCTAAACTCATAAGGATATCAAGAAGGTGAAAGATATTGAGTTTGTGAAACAAATCATAACATAAGCCAAACCAAACACATTAGATGAGTGATCAGTGTTAGAAATGTCTATTTTAAGCTTGTACTTTTATGCTTATTTCCCATGATTAGAACGTAAAATATATTACTTTTGATACTTTGATTGATGTTTCAGGTCAAAACCACGATTCCAGCCTTACGAAGGAGCATAAGTGGAAATATGAGGAAAAGCACGTGAATTCGGCCTAAATTAGACGTAATTGGGAGCATTTCTGCAATTCTTAGACCGAGTGTCCTAAGTACCTGACTCGAGCTAAAGCAAGCCAAAGACTCATGTTACTCGACCGAGTAAACACACTGCTCAAGCAAGTCATCACGTGACCAAGACTCTTCGTATGGATTCTCTTCATTCACTCAACCATTTAATACAAGATTTAATACACTCGATCATTTAAGATGAGTGGATAAGCTAGACTTCCCATTTACTCGGCCATTTGTGATTAGAAGATAAGCAAGACCTTTCATTCACTCGACCCTTGTGATTACTGACGAGCACGTCGTTGAGAGCTGCAAATTTGTCCCGACTCTCCTTACTAGTATAGTATTGGCAAGCTGGGGTCGAATCCACAGGGAACGGTGGAAGTCTCTTTTCAACTACAAACTAAGATTAGGGGTTTGAGTGAAAACAATTAAAAGAAAGAAAAACTGGTGCACAAGTACAACTGGCGCACACACAGACAGCAAGTATAAAAGGTGTAAATAAAGATGCAAGAGATGAGCTCGGTTCAGATTCTTCACTATGAATTTTTATGTTTATCCTTGGTCACTAAAGATACATGATATAATGTTCACGTAGGTTAAGGTCCTGTCACAGCTTAATAACCTACACATACATTCCGGTCAAAGTCTGTATGATATTATTACTCAATCTAGCCTAGTCAATAACGAATTCGGTCAAGGTAGCTACTGCCTATTCTAGTGTTACTCCTATCATTCACAGTCACGTACTTCTGATAGTTTTAACTATAGATAATAGATTCTACAACTAAGTCTGCGGTGTAAGGCTTCGCTTACTTGTCTAACCTAATTATCATGCGAGTTAGTTCGGAATAATAATACTAAACTTAATCATGCAATTTAAGAACAGGACCTCAAAACTTATTATTCATAGATCAAAATCCAAACATAGTTCAGTGAGTTTAGCTACTCATACTGATTGAATACATCTCAAGAATAATTAAATAATAACTGAAATAACAAGACAAATCTGTATGGTGCGTCGTCAGGCTCGCGTGACAGCTTGCGCGCGTCGGAATTCTGCTCTGAGCCGTCTGGTCCCTTCTGCGTGCATGCATGTGATCTCCATAAATCTTTGTATTTATAGTCTTGCCTCTTAGGGTTTCCACGGATATTTAGGCAAGGATATCTGTAGGAAATCATCTATATCTCTAAAAATCAGCTTAGGAAATATGTAATCTCTAAAAACTGAACTTAGAAATATTCTTCGCGCGTGATGACGTCATCGCTCCGGATATCTCGCTGTCTGCTGACGTCACCGTTTTGCTGTCTTCTGCGCGACCCACACTCGCGCGCCATAGTGCTCGCGCGTAGTGGTCTTCTGTCCTTGTTGTCAAGTTGTTGTCTTTTGTTCTGGAAATCAGCCTTCTTGTTGCGTTTTTGTTCTAACTCATCTTTTAGACCTGAGATACAAAACTACACCAAAAGGGCAATCTTATACTGAAATATGTTAGAATATGAGCAATGTAAAGGACTTAAAGTAGTGTACTACTGTGCTCTATCAATTACTCTTCACTATATAAGCATCACAAGACTCAAAGAAGGTTGCTGCCTAGGGGGCCGAAAACCCTAGAGAAGAAAGTGATTGAGATAGAAGTCGAGTAACCAAGTGAAGAAGAAGATAGCCGAAAGAGCTCGGAAGACCGTTTAGATTACAAAAGATTGTTCAACCTAATTTTGTACTAGAGATAACGAGGAGAATAGCAGCAGCTTGGAGTTCGACCGTGGATCATCAATCACTGAGAATTTCTAAACTTTACTCTTATTTTATTTACAATCGTTTTACTTACAATCATTTGAACATGTTTGCATTATCACTCGAGATGAGTGAGTAGTTTCCTTATGATGGGGATTTGATGAATCCCTAATGCTTATGAATAACTTGAACATGATTATCTAATTTATATAAATCAATTCTTGTATGACTATTATGTGTGTTGAATCATACCCGAGCACTACGTCTAGGTGTCCTAACAAAATGTCTAGAAGAGTAGGTCGAGTAGTATTTTCTAGGGAAGGACCGGGAGGTGAACTTAGACTATTTTGGAATCAATACAACCATTAGATCAAGTATATTAGCAAAGCGGGAGCAGCGAGTATATTTGGTGCATGAATGTATTAATAAGCGTATTTGGACAGATTAGTGAAAACACCGGGAGGAATGAAGCTAGTCGAGTAGATGTTTACGTGCGAATCTAACACGGGAGTGAGGATTCGTATGCTAATGCTACTCAGTCTAAATTCTATAATATAAATCTAACACGGGAGTGAGGATTTATATTATCATATAACCATACGTTCTAGATTAAATTGTCATCAAGAAGGAAATTCAAAACTATAATTTATATCTTGCTCGAGTGAAACCATAAGTATTAGTGGAGGATTCTCATCCTTGTCATAGTTTTTAATATTTGATAACAAAACCTTTTCTTTAAATATTGCCTTTAGAATAAATAACATTGCCTTTAAAATAAACAAAACACTTTAGAACTATTTTGCAAGCTAGTAATCGATTTAAAGTGTAACTTAACTCCACTGTTCCCTTGGGTTCCACACTAGGTCAACCCTAGTTCTATAAATTCTTTTGAGTTGCGTGTTGGAATGTTTATCACCCTAATACCGCCACACGTCAAAATGGCGCCGTTGCCGGGGAACGGTGTTTAGTTTTTAGTTTTTAAAATCTTTCACTAGTTTAATTTTTAGTTCTAGATTTCGAGTCACTCGAAATCCTAAAAAAAATATATATATATGTATATATATATATGTATATATATAAAAATAGTAATAATAAAAAGGGTTAATTACGAAAAACCACCCTCATAATAGGCCATATTCCACACCACCACCCTTATATTGTAATATTACATTCGACCACCTTTATAATTACTAACGTTCCCAAGCAACCACCTATCACTGTTCCGTCAAATTTTTTGTTAAATATATTAAATTGTTAATATAATAATAATATTTTTATTACAATATATCACCTCTATAATAAATATGTGTCCACTTCACCACCTTTATAATCACTTTGGTTTCCATTTAACCACCTCTCCGTTAACTGCCGTTAGCTGAGGTGGTTCTTTGGAAACGTTAGTAATTATAAAGGTAGTCGAATGTAATATTACAATATAAAGGTGGTGGCGTGGAATATGGCCTATTATGCAGGTGGTCATCTGTAATTAACCCTAATAAAAACTTTCATTTGCTTATTTTTCTAGCTATTACTAAAATTCATCTTTTTGTAGGTGAATGCAATCAAACTCTAAAGCGAAGAAAAAGGTGCAAGTGGACGTCACAAATTCAAGTTCTAGCTCTTCGAGATCTTCTAGACCTTTGACCTCAACTTCGTGGAATTTCCCTTGGACAATACCCAAGAAACCGAGAACAAATCATCGCCACTCAACCAGATATGGAAAATCAAGCTCGACCGCAAGGAGCAGCTCGAGCAGGGGCTGAGGTCGAGCAACCAGCCGAGTATTACATAACTCCAACCATTGGAAGTTATGATTCTCCCATTCGCATTCCCAATGAAGAAGGATACGACTTTAAACTTCGAGGAGGACTCATCCAAATGATCAAGAGTGAATCACTCGACGGATATGGTAACCCTCACGTTCATCTTTAATAATTTTACTAAACTATGCTGTACGTATAAATTTGCAGGAGTACCTCGAGAAATAGTTTACATGAAGCTATTTCCATTTTCTCTAACCGATGGAGCGAAAGATTGGCTTCAAGGACACGAGCCAAACACATTCAAGACATGGGATGCCTTAGCCCAAGCTTTCGTAAACCAATATTTTCCCCCTGCAAAGGTAAAATGTATTAGGGATAGAATTAACAAATTCGTTCAAGCCAACAATGAATCTTTTCACGAAGCGTATGAAAGATTCAAAGGACTTCAACACGAATGTCCTCATCATGGATATAACAAATGGGAATTGTTGTCGATGTTCTACGATGGAATGGATGAAAACAGTCGATTACGCATGGATCAAGGAAGGAGGAAGTATCATCGGACTACCCGCGAGCGAAGGATTCAAGGTTATAGAGAAACTCGCATGGAACAACCACCAATGGGGTGAAGATCGAAACCATTTAAAGAAGGAGGAACTTGAGCCGAGTACGAATTCAGTCACGAAAGCCGACTTTAATAACCTTTCAAAAACCGTTAACTCTTCAGTGCAAGCCCTTTCAAACCTTAACTTAGATAAGAAGAAAACACAATCGAACGTCTACGAGGTTAGCGAGCACACTGAAGAAGTTTATGGCCCTAAAGGAGGAGAAGACGTTAGCTACATAGCTCGAGGACAAGGATCCTACGTACCCCCTCAACAAAGGCAGACTAGATTCTACTCAGATTTGAAACCACCATACCCTACTCAAGGGTATAATAACCAAAACCAAGGTAAGTCTCAATACTACCCACGAGACCAAGCTAGAGGAGACTACCCGAGCAACCAAGCCTCGAGTCAGAACCACGGCCCGAGCACAAATCAAAATTTCAACCAAAGGAAGGAAGACAAGAAATCCGAGGAACCCACCTTAGCGCAACTAATGACTCAAATGATAGCTACTCAAGGGCTTGCACAGTTTGCGCAACTC
Source organism: Sedum album (assembly GCA_006409495.1). NCBI lineage: Eukaryota > Viridiplantae > Streptophyta > Magnoliopsida > Saxifragales > Crassulaceae > Sedum > Sedum album. The sequence goes on along the minus strand of QZGG01003667.1, from coordinate 10,684 downwards.
GTTTCAATGCATTCGAGGAATTTCGGAAAACTTCCTTCTCAGCCGAAATAAACTCAGCCGACGTAAGCGCTATCACTTTGAAGATGGTAAGGAGCTTGAAGGACCAAGACCAAAGAAAGCACCAACAAATTCAGCCGAGCAAGTGAACCGAGTAACACTCAGCAGCCCGAGCAGGAAGAGGAAGCCACGGACAAGGAAAGTGAGCCGCCTTACGTAGCACCACCACCTTACGTTCCACCACTTCCATTCCCAAACAGACAAAAGAAGGTAAAAGAAACAGCCGCATTCAAGAAGTTTGCTGAAATTCTCGGAAAGCTTAGCATCACTCTACCATTTTCAGAGGTAATTTCTCAAATGCCCACCTATGCTAAATTCTTGAAAGATATCATAACTCATCGTCGTGAATTATGTGATGTAGACCATGTTGCCTTAGGACCTAATTCTAGTGCCGTAATACAACGTAAGATGCCTAAGAAACAAAAAGATTATGGTTCATTCACTATACCGATCGCCGTAGGAGATATAAATATAGATGATGCCTTATGTGATCTAGGAGCAGGAGTTTCCATAATGCCATTTATCTTATATAAAAATTAGGAATAGGAGAACTTTCTAGCACCACTTTAATTCTTAGACTAGCTGATAGGTCTAAACGAGTACCAATTGGTGTGTTAGAAGATATGCCTGTTAAAATTGGAGAATTCTATGTTCCTGTGGATTTTTATGTGTTAGAAATGGATGATAACCCTTATGCCGAAATTCCTGTTATTATGGGAAGACCATTTTTAAACACAGTCAAGGCATTGATAAATTGTGGCGATGGTTCAATCGAGTTGGACCTAGGTGAGGACAAGGTAAAATTTTATCTTTCTAAAATGATGAAAGCACCTACTTGTTCTTTGGATTGTGATTTGTTTGATGCTAATGTTTCAAATAGTGATATAGTTAATATTTCCGCGCTAACAATTCTTGAAAGTGAAGGAAAGAAAGATGAAAATATGTCGAATCTCATGGATGAAACCGAGTACTCGACCGAGTCATTTTCGGTCGAGCAGAATTTGATCGAGCAGAATTTGATCGAGCAGAAGTTGACCGAGCAGGAACTTACATGTAATCATTCAATCATAAGCAACTCGAGCAAAGGTAATGAATTTGGTCAGGAATTGAAACCTCTTCCACCAAATCTAAGGTACGAATTTTTAGTTTCAGAAAAATTTCGCCGGTGATCATAAGTGCTTTGCTAAATCAAGATGAAACTATGAAACTCATGCATGTTTTACGTACACATAAAGATGCTATAGGACACTCTATAGATGATTTAAAAGGAATTAGTCCCGACGTATGCATGCATAGGATTCGTTTATGCGATGACGCAAAACCATCTAGGGAGTTTCTTAGGAGACTAAATCCCAAATTAGGTGAAGTTGTTCTGAAAGAAATAACAAAACTTAGAGAAGTAGGAATCATATACTCGATCCCTGATTCAGATTGGGTTAGCCCAATCCACGTCGTTCCAAAGAAAGGAGGATTAACCGTAGTTAAAAACGAAAATGATGAATTAATCCCCACTAGAACCGTAACCGGATATAGGATGTGTGTCGATTATAGAAAACTTAATAAAGCAACTAAAAAAGACCATTTCCCTATTCCATTCGTGGATCAAATGTTGGAAGAGACTTTCCGGGCACGAGTACTTTTGTTTCCTCGACGGGTATAGTGGATTTTTCCAAATACCTATCCACCCCGAGGACCAAGAGAAGACCACGTTCACATGTCCATATGGAACGTTCGCGTATAGAAGAATGCCTTTCGGGTTATGCAACGCTCCGGGAACTTTTCAACGGTGTATGATGTCCATTTTCTCCGAGTACCTCGAGAAGACTATAGTTTTTATGGATGATTTTTCAGTTTACGGAACTCGTTTGACGATTGTTTATCGAATCTATCCAAAGTTCTAGCCCGATGCATCGAGATGGACCTAGTTCTAAACTGGGAGAAATGTCATTTCATGGTTCAAGAAGGAATAGTGCTCGGACACCTATTTCGAAACGAGGTATCGAAGTCGACAAGGCCAAGATCGAGGTGATCGAGAAGCTCCCGCCTAAGGATGTACGAGGTATTAGAAGCTTTCTCGGACACGCTGGATTCTACAGAAGATTTATCAAAGACTTCTCGAAGATAGCAAAACCACTTACAAACCTTCTCGCTAACGATGTTAAGTTCGTGTTCGATGATAAATGTCATGAAGCGTTCGAGACGTTAAAGAAGTTACTCACAACCGCCCCGATCGTTCGAGCACCAAATTGGGATTTACCGTTCGAACTAATGTGCGATGCAAGCGACGGAGCGATTGGAGCATGCCTCGGACAGAGAGTTGATAAACGTCTTCATGTCATTCAATACACGAGCAAGGCACTCGATGCAACCCAAGAAAACTACACACAACCGAGAAGGAGATGTTAGCGGTAGTTTACGCATTCGAAAAATTCAGACATACCTCGTTGGATCAAAGACCATTGTTTACTCGGATCACGCAGCACTCAAATACTTGATGAAAAAAGGACGCAAAACCAAGACTTATTAGATGGATCCTTTTATTGCAAGAGTTCGACATAGAAATAGAGACAAGAAAGGAGTTGAGAACGTGCTCGGGCCGAGTTGAGAACGTGCTCGGTCTAGGAGTTACCAAGGATCAATACAAGGAAATTCAGTTAGTTTTCCTCGGGCCGAGTAGAAACGTGCTCGGGCTGACCAAGAGCAAGACTGGCCGAGCAGAAGCTGGTCAGCCGAGGACCAAACCGCTCCACATTCAAATCTGCTCGGGCCAGGAGAATCCAAGTCGGCCGAGCAGATTTTCCCCCAATTATTCTGCTCGGCCGAGGTCAAACTTGTTGGGGAGAGGACCACCGAGTATATAAACTTTTTGGACATTTCAAACTGGGGCCTTGACTTCGAGACTCGACTCCAAACCCTAGAAATCCGATTTTTGAAGATCAAGAGCTTTTGTGTTCAATTGAAGACTTAGGAGTGAAGATCAAGCATCAACATCTCCATTACTACTCTAGTTTGCAATTAATTTCATGTTTTCATACATTTCTATTGTTGTTGCTTTCATTTCTAGCATGAGTAGTGAGTAGTGATTGGTTAGGGATCCATAGGATCCCTAGGTTGGATGCATGTATTTGGATGATGATTAATTTGTTATGCAATGAATTTTGATATGAATTTTGTGCATTGGCTACATCTATTAAATGTTGCACATTAAGTGTTTGTTAAAATGCTTAAGTGTAATTAATTGAACCTAATCAATGACATATGCAATGAAAGTTGATATTAAGTTGATTAGATAGCCTTGCATGAATAATCAACTTTGATCTTGACATGAAAGTGTAGGATCGATTGAGTAGATGACTAGTTTACTTGATCTAGGTTATGGTAACTCTTCCAACATATTGAAAGATTGAGGAAGAGTCCATTACCTAAGGGAGAGCCAACATATTGAAAGATTGAGGCCTCCATTTAGATGAACCTCTTAGTCCTAATATGCAATGAAAGTTGAACTTAGGATTAATGTTCATAAATAGACTAGTCTAAGCAAATTCTATTCATTAAATGTTGCATGATTGATTGTCATCACCTTATGTGCTATAGCCTAGGGTCCATAGATCCTTAATCCCTTTAGTTTGAATTGTTATCTTTGAAAAATATCACAATATCTTACCAATTCCCCCAATCTTTTTCTTTAGACAAACTCTTAAGTAGTATAAACTAGTTGATCAATTCTTACTCATCTCTAGGGATTCGACTCTAGGTCTCCTAGATTTAAAAATTTTGTTTGCCGTGTTAGGACATAAAAACTCCACTATAATACACACGTCAGCCACCTTCTAAGGCTTCCTCGGTTCGTCTTGAGGTTTGCTCGGGAGAGTAGAATCTCCTCTTGGGCACTTGAATTTTCATCCATTTTGCTCCATTTTGTGCTTTGTACTCTCTTTGATAAAGTTTGAATAAAATCTACATAAAACACAAAAGATTATCAAATTCTTCACAAAATAATCAAAAACTAGCAAGAATTAAGCATAAGAAGTGTACAAATACTTGCGAATTTGCACACTTATCAAACACCCCACACTTAATTCTTGTTCGTCCCGAACAAGTTAGCAAGAATAGAGCAAATGATACAAGATAGGACTCATGAGTATTTCAAAGATCAATCAATGTATATGAGAGTGAAAATCAAGCACCAAGTGAAAGTTAACAATCTAAGAAATGAAATGCAAGCTATAAAGTACTCCTAACTCACTTTCGTAGGAATCACGGATGCATTTAGCGTATGCATCAAGCCTTTAAACCTCTAGGCTGCCCTAGAGGACGAGTTGTAGTCTCATGAGAGTTTTCCAAGAGGGAGTACTCACAAATCCCGTTCACAATCATCCATTAAACAATGCATACCAATCAAGAAGCAACTAAGCAAGATTTTAAGCATTTTAACTCGTAGCAAGCATGGAAATTTATTCATTCATATCACACAAAAAATTCGAGAATCATGTCATTCTTTGCAAGCAACATTTAACAATCTTTCCATCATAGCTAGAATCTACCAACGCCATTTTAAGCTTCTTGTCATCACACAATTCATAAAGAGACTTTTAGTATTCATGGAAGTTTGTCTAGCCAATCACTTATGCTCGCGAAGGGCAAGAACATAGGCTCATGACACATAACTCATTCTCAAGTATATGACTACACGTCATGATCCATAAGAGAAGAGGAGTTTAGACATAGAAAGATTAATAGCTAGACATAGAATTCTCACTTGTGTTGCCATGAAGAACAAGGGTCATCCAAATAGACATATCAACCAAGAAAATGCACAATCTCAACTTGCGAATACACTCACACTATGCATAAGGGCACAAAGTCAAGAATCAATGCGAGTTACCATTCAAGCTTCTCTTTTATTCTTTTTTTCGCTTATTCAAGTACTTTCGGGGGGGAAATTACCTACTAACCCCGGCACTTGAATAACATTTCCATAAAACACGTTTTTTTGTTAGTGCAAGTACTTTCAAGGGGGAACTTACCTTCCTAAACCCCGGCACTTGCACTCCAATTCCTTTTATTACTTCTTTGAAGTAGGAATTTCTAGAGTGAGCTTTGGTGTTAACCCCATACTTAAAACTTGACAATGTGTCCAATCAACAAAAATTTGGCATATAGGCAAGCAAAGTTGATACACGAGCAAGGCATGAATGGCTAAAGTCACCTATTAGGCAAGCACAAGCAAAAACTCTATGCTATTTTCGAAAAAATTTCCTCTTGTTCATGCTACTAGAATCTCCTTACTCATTATGCAATGAAAGAACACATTAATGTTCAATGGTTTAAACTAGCTTAGATGTCAATTCATGAAAAAGTGGCACAAGCTAGGAATTTCAATCATCCCAAATTATCATGATCAATAAACAAATTTGTTAATCCATGCTCACAAGTGTAATCTCAAGCTTAGCAACCTTGTTTTCAAATTAACATCAAAAGTGTAGGATAAAAGTGATATGTCAAGCAAATGTCTATGCTCAAATGTGATCAACAATTGAATGATTGATGAAATGAAACATTAAAAATATGGATGCATACATACTACCAACCCCACACTTAAAAATGTGCTTCGTCCCTAAGCAATCAAGTAAAACATAAGAGAGGGATCAATAAACTTCTCTCGTGTGAAGGAAGACTAGTATGCATCCATGCTTGCTCCATGTGCTTTTCTTTTTGCTTTTCAAGCATGTTTGGCTTTGGCTTAAACCTAAACTCATAAGGATATCAAGAAGGTGAAAGATATTGAGTTTGTGAAACAAATCATAACATAAGCCAAACCAAACACATTAGATGAGTGATCAGTGTTAGAAATGTCTATTTTAAGCCCGTACTTTTATGCTTATTTCCCATGATTAGAACGTAAAATATATACTTTTGATACTTTGATTGATGTTTCAGGTCAAAACCACGATTCCAGCCTTACGAAGGAGCATAAGTGGAAATATGAGGAAAAGCACGTGAATTCGGCCTAAATTAGCGTAATTGGGAGCATTTCTGCAATTCTTAGACCGAGTGTCCTAAGTACCTGACTCGAGCTAAAGCAAGCCAAAGACTCATGTTACTCGACCGAGTAAACACACTGCTCAAGCAATCATCACGTGACCAAGACTCTTCGTATGGATTCTCTTCATTCACTCAACCATTTAATACAAGATTTAATACACTCGATCATTTAAGATGAGTGGATAAGCTAGACTTCCCATTTACTCGGCCATTTATGATTAGAAGATAAGCAAGACCTTTCATTCACTCGACCCTTGTGATTACTGACGAGCACGTCGTTGAGAGCTGCAAATTTGTCCCGACTCTCCTTACTAGTATAGTATTGGCAAGCTGGGGTCGAATCCACAGGGAACGGTGGAAGTCTCTTTTCAACTACAAACTAAGATTGGGGGTTGTGAGTGAAAACAATTAAAAGAAAGAAAAACTGCTGCGCAAGTACAACTGGCGCACACACAGACAGCAAGTATAAAAGGTGTAAATAAAGATGCAAGAGATGAGCTCGGTTCAGATTCTTCACTATGAATTTCTATGTTTATCCTTGGTCACTAAAGATACATGATATAATATTCACGTAGGTTAAGGTCCTGTCACAGCTTAATAACCTACACATACATTCCGGTCAAAGTCTGTATGATATTATTACTCAATCTAGCCTAGTCAATAACGAATCCGGTCAAGGTAGCTACTGCCTATTCTAGTGTTACTCCTATCATTCACAGTCACGTACTTATGATAGTTTTAACTATAGATAATAGATTCTACAACTAAGTCTGCGGTGCAAGGCTTCGCTTACTTGTCTAACCAAATTATCATGCGAGTTAGTTCGGAATAATAATACTAAACTTAATCATGCAATTTAAGAACAAGACCTCAAAACATATTATTCATAGATCAAAATCCAAACCGAGTTCAGTGAGTTTAGCTACTCATACTGATTGAATACATCTCAAGAATAATTAAATAACAACTGAAATAACAAGACAAATCTGTATGGTGCGTCGTCAGGCTCGCGTGACAGCTTGCGCGCGTCGGAATTCTGCTCTGAGCCGTCTGGTCCCTTCTGCGTGCATGCATGTGATCTCCATAAATCTTTGTATTTATAGTCTTGCCTCTTAGGGTTTCCACGAATATTTAGGCAAGGATATCTGTAGGAAATCATCTATATCTCTAAAAATCAGCTTAGGAAATATGTAATCTCTAAAAATTGAACTTAGAAATATTCTTCGCGCGTGATGACGTCATCGCTCCGGATATCTCGCTGTCTGCTGACGTCACCGTTTTGCTGTCTTCTGCGCGACCCACACTAGCGCGCCATAGTGCTCGCGCGCTAGTGGTCTTCTGTCCTTGTTGTCAAGTTGTTGTCTTTTGTTCTGGAAATCAGCCTTCTTGTTGCGTTTTTGTTCTAACTCATCTTTTAGACCTGAGATACAAAATTACACCAAAAGGGCAATCTTATACTGAAATATGTTAGAATATGAGCAATGTAAAGGACTTAAAGTAGCGTACTACTGTGCTCTATCAATTACTCTTCACTATATAAGCATCACAAGAGACTCAAAGAAGGTTGCTGCCTAGGGGGCTGAAAACCCTAGAGAAGAAAGTGATTGAGATAGAAGTCGAGTAACCAAGTGAAGAAGAAGATAGCCGAAAGAGCTCGGAAGACCGTTTAGATTACAAAAGATTGTTCAACCTAATTTTGTACTCGAGATAACGAGGAGAATAGCAGCAGCTTGGAGTTCGACCGTGGATCATCAATCACTGAGAATTTCTAAACTTTACTCTTATTTTATTACAATCGTTTTACTTACAATCATTTGAACATGTTTGCATTATCACTCGAGATGAGTGAGTAGTTTCCTTATGATGGGGATTTGATGAATCCCTAATGCTTATGAATAACTTGAACATGATTATCTAATTTATATGAATCAATTCTTGTATGACTATTATGTGTGTTGAATCATACCCGAGCACTACGTCTAGGTGTCCTAACAAAATGTCTAGAAGAGTAGGTCGAGTAGTATTTTCTAGGGAAGGACCGGGAGGTGAACTTAGACTATTTTGGAATCAATACAACCATTAGATCGAGTATATTAGCAAAGCGGGAGCAGCGAGTATATTTGGTGCATGAATGTATTAATAAGCGTATTTGAACAGATTAGTGAAAACACCGGGAGGAATGAAGCTAGTCGAGTAGATGTTTACGTGCGAATCTAACACGGGAGTGAGGATTTGTATGCTAATGCTACTCAGTCTAAATTCTATAATATAAATCTAACACGGGAGTGAGGATTTATATTATCATATAACCATACGTTCTAGATTAAATTGTCATCAAGAAGGAAATTCAAAACTATAATCTATATCTTGCTCGAGTGAAACCATAAGTATTAGTGGAGGATTTTCATCCTTGTCATAGTTTTTAATATTTGATAACAAAACCTTTTCTTTAAATATTGCCTTTAGAATAAATAACATTGCCTTTAAAATAAACAAAACACTTTAGAACTATTTTGCAAGCTAGTAATCGATTTAAAGTGTAACTTAACTCCACTGTTCCCTTGGGTTCCACACTAGGTCAACCCTAGTTCTATAAATTCTTTTGAGTTGCGTGTTGGAATGTTTATCACCCTAATACCGCCACACGTCAAAATGGCGCCGTTGCCGGGGAACGGTGTTTAGTTTTTAGTTTTTAAAATCTTTCACTAGTTTAATTTTTAGTTCTAGATTTCGAGTCACTCGAAATCCTAAAAAAAATATATGTATATATATAAAAATAGTAATAATAAAAAGGGTTAATTACGAAAAACCACCCTCATAATAGGCCATATTCCACACCACCACCCTTATATTGTAATATTACATTGACCACCTTTATAATTACTAACGTTCCCAAGCAACCACCTATCACTGTTTCGTCAAATTTTTTGTTAAATATATTAAATTGTTAATATAATAATAATATTTTTATTACAATATATCACCTCTATAATAAATATGTGTCCACTTCACCACCTTTATAATCACTTTGGTTTCCATTTAACCACCTCTCCGTTAACTGCCGTTAGCTGAGGTGGTTCTTTGGAAACGTTAGTAATTATAAAGGTAGTCGAATGTAATATTACAATATAAAGGTGGTGGCGTGGAATATGGCCTATTATGCAGGTGGTCATCTGTAATTAACCCTAATAAAACTTTCATTTGCTTATTTTTCTAGCTATTACTAAAATTCATCTTTTTGTAGGTGAATGCAATCAAACTCTAAAGCGAAGAAAAAGGTGCAAGTGGACGTCACAAATTCAAGTTCTAGCTCTTCGAGATCTTCTAGACCTTTGACCTCAACTTCGTGGAATTTCCCTTGGACAATACCCAAGAAACCGAGAACAAATCATCGCACTCGACCAGATATGGAAAATCAAGCTCGACCGCAAGGAGCAGCTCGAGCAGGGGCTGAGGTCGAGCAACCAGCGAGTATTACATAACTCCAACCATTGGAAGTTATGATTCTCCATTCGCATTCCCAATGAAGAAGGATACGACTTTAAACTTCGAGGAGACTCATCCAAATGATCAAGAGTGAATCACTCGACGGATATGGTAACCCTCACGTTCATCTTAATAATTTTACTAAACTATGCTGTACGTATAAATTTGCAGGAGTACCTCGAGAAATAGTTTACATGAAGCTATTTTCATTTTCTCTAACCGATGGAGCGAAAGATTGGCTTCAAGGACACGAGCCAAACACATTCAAGACATGGGATGCCTTAGCCCAAGCTTTCGTAAACCAATATTTTCCCCTGCAAAGGTAAAATGTATTAGGGATAGAATTAACAAATTCGTTCAAGCCAACAATGAATCTTTTCACGAAGCGTATGAAAGATTCAAAGGACTTCAACACGAATGTCCTCATCATGGATATAACAAATGGGAATTGTTGTCGATGTTCTACGATGGAATGGATGAAAACAGTCGATTACGCATGGATCAAGGAAGCGAGGAAGTATCATCGGACTACCCGCGAGCGAAGGATTCAAGGTTATAGAGAAACTCGCATGGAACAACCACCAATGGGGTGAAGATCGAAACCATTTAAAGAAGGAGGAACTTGAGCCGAGTACGAATTCAGTCACGAAAGCCGACTTTAATAACCTTTCAAAAACCGTTAACTCTTCAGTGCAAGCCCTTTCAAACCTTAACTTAGATAAGAAGAAAACACAATCGAACGTCTACGAGGTTAGCGAGCACATGAAGAAGCTTACGGCCCTAAAGGAGGAGAAGACGTTAGCTACATAGCTCAAGGACAAGGATCCTACGTACCCCCTCAACAAAGGCAGACTAGATTCTACTCAGATTTGAAACCACCATACCCTACTCAAGGGTATAATAACCAAAACCAAGGTAAGTCTCAATACTACCCACGAGACCAAGCTAGAGGAGACTACCCGAGCAACCAAGCCTCGAGTCATAACCACGGCCCGAGCACAAATCAAAATTTCAACCAAAGGAAGGAAGACAAGAAATCCGAGGAACCCACCTTAGCGCAACTAATGACTCAAATGATAGCTACTCAAGGGCTTGC